>BGPR01012710.1:111-43960 GCA_013235015.1 Araneus ventricosus | reverse complement strand
TCCATCGAACAACAGGACTGGGTTGCATTGTTTAACATGACATTCAGAACGAAATATTTCTTTAATAATTATTAAAGTATGTATTGCATTTTGGTTGAAAAACTAAATAACAGTGAAGAGATTTTAATTAAATAATTAATGTTTTTAATTAGTCCTTTAATCAAATATTAAGTAAAAGTTAATTCCTATATATATTTTGCGCTTTTGTCATTTACGGTGAAACGGTTAATTCAGATTTGTCCAGTAGTTCAGCTTTTTCCCCTACTTCGTATTCCATGAATTTCTGTAACCTCATTATTTAAAATACAAAGTAATTCAATTTTAATTAGTAGTTGTACAAGAAATAAAAAAATTAGACATTTAGCTTTATTTCTTAACTATTTCGTACCTTGTGTAATGTAACCGTGAGTGGATAATGTTTTAAAGGCCCATAATTTACTCCTTTGTTGTAGATACATTCGATCAAAAACTCAATAAAATATATCTCCTTTACAAAAACTTTCAACACGATAAGTGTGATTATTTTGAAGTTTTCTTCTGATATTTGCATTCAAAGGTGCTGGCTGTATTGTTTTTTTTTGTTAAAATTCTTATTTATTGAAATTATTATTTTATAAATTATTGAAATTTTTTTAAATTTTTTAATTAGTATCCTTTATTTAAACTTTCTTTTTTATTTGATATTTATGTATTGTTTACTAAAGCTATTAAATATTAAAATGAGTCTTCACTGCCATTTTTTTTAGCTTTAAAATTATCATTTTCTCTTCCTGTACTCATTTTTAGACTCAGTTCTTTTTTAATTTTGAATGTTTGGATAAATCCGAATTTTTTATTGTGAGCCGTGAGCTTCGAATCCTTCAGCACACGTTCCACTGTATCAAATTTATTGAAAAATGAAATAATCGTCAATTGTAGTAAACTAACCCTATCTACAAGTAGGCATTATAAGAAAAAACTTTTATAATTCCGTTAATCAGATCTCCAATGGAAAATTGTTTTTTTCTTCCTATACTCATTTTAGACCCAGTTTTTTAATTCGAATATTTGGGGATAAATCAATTTTCATTGTGGTCCGTGACACGAATCCTTCAGCACACGTTCCCACTGTATCAAATTTATTAAATACGAAATAATCGATCAATTAGTAGTAACCTATCTACAAAAATAGGCATTATAAGAAAAACTTTATAATTCCGTTAATCGAATCAATGGGAAAATTGTTTTCTCTTCCTACTCTCATTTTGGAGCTTGATTTTTTTTAATTCCGAATATTTGGATAAATCAATTTTCATTGTGGTCCCGTGAGCTTCGAATCCTTCAGCACGATTTCCACTGATGTATCAAATTTATTGAAAAATAAAATAATCGATCAGTGTAGTAACCTATCTATAAGTAAGGCATTCTGAAAAACTTTCATAATTCTTCTGATAGAATCCATGGGAAAATTGTTTTTCTCTTCCTATACTCATTTTTTGTACCCAGTTCTTTTTAATTTGGATAAATCAATTTTTATTGTGATTTCGGCACCGAACCCTTCGGCACACGTTCCACTGTCCCATCAAATTTATTGAAAAATGAAATAATCGGTCAGTAGTAACCCTATCTATAAGAAATGAGCATTCTACGAAGAAGGCTTTTTTCCTCATAATTCTTCACGAAGTAGGAATCTCATTTGAAAGTGTTTTTCTCTTCCTCTCCTCATTTCTAGACCCAGTTCTTTTAATTTGAATATTTAGATAAATCGAATTTTTATTATGGTCCATCAGCTTCGAACCCTTCAGCACTCTATCAAATTGAATGAAAAATGAAATAATCTCTCAATATTAACCTACCTGCAAGAACTGAGCATTCTGCGAAAAAACCGTCATAATTCCTTTGGAACGACTGGGAAAAGTAGTAACATAAATAGGACCAGACCTACATCCGCGGTTTTATTATTGCAAAATAACATACTTCTGTAATATTTACGGTGCCGTGTCACAAAAACCCATAAGTTCAGCGGAAGGTAGGAGGGGCACCCACAAAACAGATCAAAATAAAGACAAATTTAACTGTTTTTCTTCGAAAACCGCACCTCTCACTCCAATTTCTTAGAACCTCTCTCACCAAAAATGGTTAAATCCAACAAAGAATCAAAATTCCTTTTCCTTCATCTTCTTAACTGTCACCGCCAGACCTTGGTGTAGGCCTCGGCCTAGCAGAGGTAATATAAATAAAGAGGTTGAGAACGAGAAGAGCGTTACGGAAGCGATTATTGAATCGGGCGTGAATTATAAAGTGAGGGTTACGGAATGGACCACCCCAGAGTCTCAAGAGAAGGTCGTTCCGCATGCCAGATCGCTATCAACCCCCGTTGTGATATTCGAGACCAGAATCGTTTGCTATCGGGAGGCCCTGCTTTGTTGAGGGGGATGATGAATTTGGGTTACAATATTGCATCTGGAATAACACGGATTTCGATATCTTGGATTTGAATAGGGCAATTTTCGGGGAGATCTTTGGGAGAGATTAGCGGCTTGCGTAGAAGAAATTTTCGAGGGAACTGATTTTGGAATTCTAAAGGCTTTTTCTATTCCCAGATATTTTTGGAAAGAATTGTTAAAGCTGACCAGGTGCATTTTCAATAGAAGTTTAATGAAAAATAATCACCTTTTCAGTAGCATTACTTGGGTTTGAGACATCAAGACCCGCACCCTCTTATGATTTCTCCAACTATTGCGAGGTTTCTAGATCTATGTATTATGACCCCAAGTGACCGCACAAAACATGCATGCCCGATTCGTCGGTTAAGGAGTAATTTTGTTTAAAAAGTAGTCATATTAAAATATTTACAGGGATGAGATTTTTCCGCTTTTTGGCGGATTTCCGTTTTTTTTATTTTGTTGAAATGAAAAATTTCCGCTTTTTCACAGAAAATTCCGCTTTTTTTTTCCCCGAAAAAAAATACGCTTTCCCCCCTTTTTTCTTACAATGATCTTGGAATCCGTGTTCTTAAAAAATTAAGAGATATCCAAGCCTTCTTTTGCAAGATATGCTAAGAAAAAAGACCCTTGTGATCGAAAATTCTTTTTTTTTTTCTCAAAATAATCTGCATTTTAACATGAAAAATTTGTTGAAACCCAAGTAGAATGTAACTAATTGCTTACTGTCATAAATTTAAAAAAAAATTTCATTTACATTCAAAATCTTATTTTTAAAAATATGGGTTTTTTTCATTTTTTTTACTTTTATTCTAGCTACAAATTAGTTGACTAAATAACAGTTGTAAGTATGATTAGTATTTCATTGTTAATTTGGTATTCCTTTTTTGTCATATGTAATTTTTAAGTGTCCTTTATTTTTATTTTATTTATTTATTTATTTTTTTTTATTTGCTGATTTTAGCCCTGCATGTAATTAAGCAATTACCCACTCACAAACATACACACACATATATATATAATAATTTGTCGCGCTTAAATGCTTAAGTTATTTAAAACGTATTTCACGCGTAAAATTTTCAGATTTCTATTTTCAGCTTTTTGGGGTTTTTTCCAATCTCGTCCCTGTATTTAGCACGTTATTACTAAATGTATTACCGAAAATCATTGCAACACAATCGTAATAAAAGAACATCCTGGATTAATTATTTTGGAAATCGCATTATTATTAAGAATATTATGTGTTTTTTTTTTTTTTCGCTCTACATGTACTCCGTATATTATGTAGTTTTCGATCTTTCTTGATAAGAATTGAAAAAAGGTAATTATAAAGCCTCTAAAAATGCAAGTAACTTAATGCGTGTGTGTTTTTAAAGTGCATCTTAAGAGGCAATAAGAATGCTACCTAAAAGTTAAGGTATGAAGAAAACATCGCACGTCAATGTGTGTGTGTGTGGGGGGGGGAAGGGTCTTGTAAACACTTAGGCTCAGGGGTCTTTCATCGTCCGTTTCAACTGAAAATGAATAGTTAGTGGCACAGCAATTGTAGTGCTCCTAGACTTAGTTGAGTGTAAGACTTATTATTTATGTAATCGTGCTGTTTAAAAAAACACTTGACTTTTCCCGAATGAGTAACACCGCATGCTGTTGGAAAATGCTAACGAAAAGAATCGGCAGTGGCGTAGCGAGGATAAGTAGCGCCCGGGTCATAATATGATTTTTTGGGGCCCCCCCCCCATCATCATCAATGGCTTAGGTTGTGTTTTTTCGCTCCCTCGTCGCATTTAACGTGAAACCACCGGGAGTGGTCTCCCCTAAACTTTCTCGTATACTTCTCGCAAAAGGTGCTGTTTGCCCTCTCCCCGCTTGGATAAAAAAATTCGATCCTATTGTAACCCAGGATCCAATGACTATCAGAAAATATTGAGGTAAAGAATCAAAATCAAAGAGATGCGTTCCGATTAAATGCGTACCGATTTCTACTCTTGCTTGGCTCAAGGACAAAGTCGCATAATCCTTCCGCGTGCACAGATTGCTACCAGTACGCATGCGCATGGATAATCGGATTGGGGAAAAAAGCGCCAAGCAGGAGTCAATAAATATCGTGCACAGAAGATTGTGTTATGTACGCATGCGCGTGGAGATAGCGGACTCGTTGGAGATGCGATTATACAGACCGACAGACAGTCAACCTTTTGACAGATTTGGCCCAAAATTTGATACGGACCTACATTCCTGACGATAAAACTGTGTATGAAATTTTATCCATCTAGCTATTCAAGTTTTTGAGTCATAGCGTTCGCATGACCGCGGACATACAGACAGACAGACTTCCCGCTGATGGATTTTGCCCAAAATTTGATAGAAACCTACAAATTATGTGTAAAGACCACATACCAAATTTCATCCCCGTAGCTCTAATAGTTTTCGAGTTATCGTGCTCACAGACAGACATAATTCCAGAATTGTGTTTCTCGGAATCAGGGAGGTCTAAAACGTGGAGATTCATCAAAATCTCGAGTTCGAATTTTTTGACGATTACAATACTTTCTCTTTGTATACTTCGTATACGAGAAAGTAAAAAATGATGACGCTTTTCATGGTATTTTTAAACGCTTATAGCTCCGCTACCAAATAACATAGAGAGTTGGTTTCAGTTTCATGTAACAGAGAAAGGTGGACATTGAAGATTGCAAAACGAATTTTAGAATTTGGAATTACGGTTTAGTCGCAGTCGAGTTGCAAATTCGGTGAAAACAATCACGAAGTCCGATGCGCGCGCACACCTAGCTTCGCGCGCTTTCTCATACCTCCTCAGCAGCTTGCTGCAGTCGGTTGTGAGCGGTATGTTAACTGGATTTTCCAAATTTTGTTACGAGAAGACGTTTGATTTTCTGAAACGTCATTTTAAACTCAATATGGTTCCTAAAAACTATCCAAGTACATTAGGCAATTCATTCATCGATCACGCGAAATATTACTCCAGAATTGTTGAATTACGTTTGCTATTTCTCGTATCGTCGTCCGATTTTACATAAGATTGTTACTAATAGAAATTGCATCCAATATTAATAACATGAATTATTATATTACTTTTGAAACAAGAATTTTTTTCGCTCAAAGAAACCCAACAAAAATCACGAATCAGTCACATAAATCGAGAGTTACAAAGATCTACTCCAGTCGAGATACTTCAATCATATAGAACTACTTTAGTTAGTCACATAGAGATACTTTAGTCACATAGAGCTACTTTAGTTAGTCAGAAAGAGCTACTTTACTCACATAGAGCTACTTTAGTTAGTCACATAGAGCTACTTTACTCACATAGAGCTACTTTAGTTAGTCACATAGAGATACTTTAGTCACATAGAGATACTTTAGTTAGTCAGATAGAGCTACTTTAGTCACATAGAGCTACTTTAGTTAGTCACGTAGAGCTACTTTAGTCCCAGTTGAGTAAGGTAAGTAAGTCTACTCCCCTCAATCCCAGCGGCCGTTTCGCAGACAGACTCCCGTCGATTTTTTAATAAAACAATATACTAAATTTCATTCATCTAGATAATTGCGTATTTGAGTTATCGTGTCCATGTGCAGGCGAAAATGGTGCCAGGAGTGTTGTATCATTTCATCTCTCACTCATCTTATTTCGCATTCAAAATGGCATACACGCAGTAGATTTTTGACTTTATGGGGCCCCTTAAAACTGGCACCCGGGGTATCTATACGCCCCTTGCCCCCCCCACGCCACTGAGAATCGAGACAAAATATTTTATTTTTATGAATTAAAAAAAGTTTAGTTTATATATATATATATTACTTCTAAACCTTAAAGTAGAAGACATTTAACATAGAATCTGACATCCACACGGTTTTAAAAATTAAATTTTTAATTATATTCTTGATCTCTAAAATAGATGGGTTATGGAATTTATCGGCCAAACGGCTTCTCCTAGTTCTATTTCAGAAATATTCTAGATATCAAACAAATTTTTGTCAAAAATGAGTGCAAAAAAGTGCCTACCGAATTGGTAATGTGAATAAGGAGTTCCTGCGGCATTGCAAATAAAAAAAAGGCTTCCTAAGGTTTATGCAAATAATTTAATTGAAAATTATAAGGAATTAGTAAGGGAATGAAAATGTTTCAGAATTACGCCGTAAGACACCACTCATCAAATAACGCGAAAAATTGCGAGTAATGACAGTTAATTCCTTCGAAGTAATGACTGTTAGTAACAGGGGCGGATTAAATACAAAGCGCAGCAGGTGCGCGTCAGGGGCCCAAAAATGTAGGGGTTTTTTAGTGTTTGTCTTATTTTTATCATTCATTCTTTATCATATTTCAATATTTAGTACTAAATTCTGTTTCTAAGCTCTCATTAAACGTTGTGCAAAAAATAATAGTCATTTATTCAATAGTAATACACAGAGTAATTTTGCTAAGAAAGAGAGCCAATTACATTTCCTTTCATGCAACGATCCTTAACTTATTTCGATAATATTTATGTACGCGTATTTGAGGTATTAACAATCGCCGAATTCAAAGCGTCTTAATTATCAACAAAGATTAATTAAACTAATTATGAAAATGATATAATGTTTTATCAAATTGGGAGTTCAGAAATCTCTAGAATCATATCCAGAAAACACATTACTAAATGCAATCTGCTTTAATCAAGAACTTGTAGATGTAGCTTACAAAGGTTTTAAGGAATTGTTTTACCTCAAGAATTACTTACTGTTGTGGGTAAAAGTATTTATTATCTTGTGATATAAACGTCTTAGTATCAACAAAGATTAATTAAACTAATTATGAAAATGACAGAACATGTTAACCGAAACCCGGGTTATCCGAAATGCCTCTGAGAATCGCACACAAATCCAGAAAACACGTACTAAAAATGCAATCTTAACTTTAATAAAGAACATGAATGTAGCTTACAAAGAGTTTTGAATTCGTTTTACACTCAAAGAATTACTTACTGTTATTAGATACAAAATAGTAATAGGTGTAGATGCCTTTACGAAAAATTGGTATCTGAAATGGCTTCTCCCCCTTTAGGGTTGTACTGTAATACTAATTATTTTTAATTAACTAAAAGAGCTCAAAACTATGCTATAAAACGTAATGATTAAAAGGTCGAAATGTATAAATACTTAAGTGTAATTTTTCAGAGGGCTTCCAAGATATTTTCACCTTGGATCCCCAACAAGTTCAGTCCCCCCCCCCAATTGTTTCTTACTAGTTTTTCAAATATCGAAAGTGATGAAATTAAGGTGAAAGACCGTTTATGTTTAGTAAAAAGCTTTACAAGGATAAAATAATAAGCTGCATTTTACTACCTCAAGGGGCATATTTATTCATAATGCTCTTTATAAGGTACAAAATCACTGGCCTCAATATTGCTTTTAAAAAAATGTTTTATTTTAAACGTTCAGAAAAGGTTACTAATTAATTAATATTAAAAGCATTTCCAAAAAAAAAGTTTTTAAAAACTCTCTGAATAAGTTTACAAATTGATAAAAAAAAGGAGCGACATCAGTAAAAAATACATTTCCAGAAAAAGAGCGTTTTTCTTTTAATTGTTTTTTTTCGCTCTGAATAAAGTTACAAATTAATCAAAAAGGATCGAAATCAGTAATTAAACAATTTCCAAAAAAACAGCATTTTTTCTTAACGCCCCCTTTACCATTAAAAATTGATCAACAAAGAGCGAAATCATTGCTTAAAATATTGCTCAAAAAGGAGCATTTCTTTTAACACGCTCCTTTTAAAATTAGAAACTAATGAAAAAGGAGCGAAATCGCTCAATACAAAAAGGAACGAAATTCGCTCCGAGTATTTCGCTCCGCGGAAGGATTCTAAAACGCTCCGAAAGGACGATGCACTTTCAAGTTCGGAAAGGAACGAAAATTCGCTCCATCGGATCGAATTTCGCTCGTTTGGTTTTAGGCATCCGACTGTGTACGAGACATTTTTTTGAAAAATAACATATATATTTCTCATGTTATTTTTCAACTGCATATGTTTTAAAACTTTGAAAATATTGTAAAATTAGTCTTTCAAAATAATATTTTTTTAAAAAAAACTGAGAAATTTGAAGAAAAATGACTAAAATATTTGCCTTACGCTAACAGCCATAGACAAAATCATATTCTAAATATATATAAGTCCTTGTAGGAGTACATTTTTATGACAGTTATCTGTGTTATACTCTAAAATATTTCTTGTACTTCAAAATAGTTTTGAGATATAGCTGAACATAGTTACTAAACTGGTAATTGTTCATAAAAAATGCTTTTCGTTTATATTTAAGCACTTAAAAGTAATACTTGATTTTAAAATTGACCTTAGTTTTTAGAAGAAAACATCAAACATATTGCAGAAAGCAATCTCAGAAAATTTCACATCAATACTTGAATAACTTTTTGAGAAATCATTGTTACGGTCGACAGTTTTGCTCAAAAATATCATTTCTCAGAAAACGCATTTAAAGTTTTCATGCAACTTAAAATAATGCTTACAGTTCGGTAATAAAACAGCTGTAACTCCATTTGTAATTCACGTAGAGTAAAAAGTGACACAGTTTTAGAAAGTTGGTTAAACAGGTTACAAAATTAAGTCAAAAAAGTTTTTTGATAATTTCATCAAAAACGACGATTTTAAAGCAGTCGGATACCTTAAGCGTGTAGTTAACAGCATAGTAATATTTCATTTGAGTATTGTTATTCATTATATGTGTGGTTGCGCCATTTTTCATGGAATAAAAATCTTCTAAAATATTTGCTATTCCCTTAAGATCGTCAAGAGTTCTGAAGAATTTCAGGGGGAAAAATGTATATAAATTCCAGATAAGATGTATACCATTAATCACTGGAGGGCAAAACTGAACAGTTTATTTTTTTTTATTCCACTCTTACTAATGAAAAACCACTTCCGAAAAAAACACGAAAAAGCACTCTAAAGTTCGATTTAATATGATTTCTGTGGGAGGGATTGGGGGAACGGCGTGGGCGAATGCACCCCTCGCAGGGTGACGAATGGAATCCGTGGAGTAACACCCTTCTCCCACGCGATATGTCGAAAACTAGAAATAAATCTTGAAAATTATCTTACCTGAGCCATTTTGATTTTTTTGATTAATTGTTGTTTAATGATAAGTCAAAGAATTTAGTTTCACATTGTTTTATCGCCATGTTAACAGAAGAGACAAAAATTTTGACCTTTTGTTAACCAGTAACTTTCAGATGCAAGTTGTTGAAATTTTTGTGAGCTATGCATAAAATGTATTTCTTTTAGGTTTAATAGTAAATAAAAAGGAACGCGAGCGGAAGACAAAAACGAAATAAAGTCAATTCATGCACGCGTCAAATGTATCTTGCCCATTTAGTTTTGGAATCCATTGCGCATCTTGCAGGAGAAAAAAACTTAGCCTCGCAGCAGAGCTCAAGGCAGCTCAGACTTTGTGGATGTCATCCCAAATCTAAGTATGTAGAGTGTCTGTGACTCACGTGAATCTACTTCTTTGTACGCTCAGCCTTTTTTAAATCTCTTAAGTACATCGATAGAGGTGGCGAATTTTAATACAGTAAAACCTTTTTAGTACGTCGTTCAAGGAACCTCACCAAAACGACTTACTTACGGGAATGACGTACTTTCGAATGTTGGTGAAATAAATGAAAACTAATCGGAACGGAGACAAACTACTACCACTAAAGAGTTTGTACTAAAAAGAGTTTCTATGTGCGATCCAATATCTAACTCTTATAACGGAATTTTTTTTCCTTATTTTCTTATATTACTTATTCTGAGATCTTTGCTGAAATATTTTAGAACTTCTGAAGCTCAAAAAGTTCTTAAAAGCATCAGTAATGTATAAACAAATGTAAGCTTCAGATTCTGTTAGTAACAAATCTGAAACTTACATATCTTGTGCCAATACGAATGAAAAATTCCGAGTTCTATATTTATACTAAATACAGAAAATACACCGTTTTCGAATTCTCGTTCTTTCTGATTCTGAAGAAAAAGGTACTGACTCAGATGTTAAGCACATGGAGTAATCCGAATTCCACAGAAAAAGCAATATTCTTTGTGGAATCAGCACATGTTTCCAGTTCACACTTGCTCTCTCTTTTTTTAGGTAAACTGGAATCGGAGAAGCGACGTGAAAAAGTAATCGAAGAGAAATAAAAAGAAGATGCAATGTTTATTCGGCTGAACAAACTAAAGTGCGAACCTGATGATTGAACAGTTTCTTTTCCCCCGTGTTACCATTTGTTTGCTCTTCTATCGAATTGCACAAATGGAACAAAAAGCAAACTTCTTTAACCTCTCAGGATTTATTCCTACTATCGAACGTTCCACAGTAGCCATTTTTATTTAAACGTATCTTGAGTTTTTTTTTTTGTTTTTTACTGGCGTCGTATTTATTTTTCTTATTTTCCCGTTCAGTAAATTTATTTTTTCGTTTGGTTCTTTTGTCTTCCGCTGCTGTTCGTATTGTCTGTTCGAGGTCGAATACGCCCTCTCTATTTCTGTTACAGTTTGTTTATTCAAGCAACGGCGAAAAGTTTGCTCGAACGCAAATGGCGTAAATTAGAATAGTTTTGAATATTTAATGTTGTGAGAAGTGACTCAATTTGTGGTTTGTCTTGAATTTTAAATTAGACTGCAGAGGCAGGAAATGAACGTTGTTGGTGGTGAGGATTTTAGAATAACAACTTTTTTTTTTAGTTCACAAGTTAGCTTTTTCGTGTTGTCTGGAATCCGTGAAAATCATCTGTTTCTCTCTTTGTGATATTTCATTTAGTTCATTATTCTTAAAAAATAAATACATATTAACTTAGAATTTTATTTTTTCCATTGCAAAAATAAATACTATTTTTACATTCGTGGAATTTTGATGAAATTGAATTTTTGATGTGTACATTTTTAATATAGACGGAAAAATAGACAAATAGCCAGCTATTAATTTTAAAATCTTAATTTAGCAATTTATATTAGTAAATAAAAGAAATAATCTCGTAAAGGGCGGTTTCTTACATTAAAAAAAACTAAAAACATAAAAATCTTGTTCTTTAAGAATACTCTTTTTTTTCTGAAATATTTATTTGTGTTTTATTTAACTTAGGTAAAAAATTTTAGTAGTAGTTTTATTTCGGCAAAATGTATTTTATCTTCTCATTTTCATTTTAACAATTTAAAAAACAGACCATGAGTAACAGTAGCAGCAGTAGAATAAATTTTGAAGTATGGGATTTAACTGCTGAAATTATTAGATGTTTAAAAAAAACCTGCGTAATAATGCGCTGACAGGTTTGGTGACTCATTTGAAAAACTGAATTACAATTAGAGTCTCTGTAATCCGGACTAGATAGGATCGGACCCTGTCCGGATCACCGGATGTCTGGATTAAACGGAATTTGCCTTAAAATGGACGTAATACAAGTTTTAGATGAGCAAAACTATAAAAATCAAAGGGTTTTCTTCTTAAATACATACAACTCTTCCTACAGTTTAATTAACACAACTTTGTAACAGTATGCGCGCATTATTATTGTTACTGACCTCTCACTGAAATTAGTATATCCTGCTTTTTTAAAAAAAAAATACCTTCCTGATTAGCGGAACTCGACTGTATATTTTTTGGTGTACATTTAATGAATGTATTAACTTCTGGGCCTAGTGAATTTATTTATTAAATACTAGTTGTTATGCCCAGCGTTGCTCGGGATTAAAATACGTTCATGTCTAATATTTTTGATGTAAAAAAATACTTTTGTATAGAAAATTACAATACCCAAAATTCTTTTATCGTCTGAAACGTTTCTTTAATTAAAATGAGAATATCAGTTGAACCAGACGATTTTTAAAAACCGCCGATAGCTAATTTTCTCCCTAAGTTATTAATATTTATTGCATAGGTTCTTCAAATTTGGTGCATAAATCTTGCTGTACAAGAAAGATTTCAACGGATGTTTTGGGACCATTAATTGCATACTAAATTTTTTATTAAGAAAAAGCGTTAAAATAAATATGAATAAAAAAGTAATAAAATTAGTCTTCATCTAGAATACTTCTAATGTGGTCTAGCAATAGTTCTTATGTATTCTCTCTACCAGTTCTTATATATTCTTGTTCTTCACCAATAAAAAAAAGTGTTACAAATTATAAATTTTATATACAATTTAATTTTTGAAAAATTATTAAAATGAGGGCAACGAATTGAACGGAAATAAAACTTATGTCATGAAAAGCTAATTTTTTAAACTTTTATTATGTATAAAAATAGTTTTTGTGCTCTAATACATATTTTCGAAAAATATCACGCAAAATGCCATATCTTGCTTAATGTCCAATTAATTTGAAATTTTAATAAGATTTGGGACTTTTAAAAGTTGACGGTTGACTCTCTTCTTATATAAAATATATTTATAAAAGTAAGCAAAAATTTCAGAAATAAAGGTAAATTAGTTCTAACTAATTAAGTCTAACCGTTGCCTAGCAACGGAGTAGCTATAAATTTGCGTTATTTCAAAATCGTCTGCACGTAATTAACAATTTGTTAAACTTTGGAAAATTGTCACAGATATAAAATTGGTATCATCGAAAAGGTAAAATTTTGAACTTTTGGTAGAGACGGTAAAGATGATATAAAAAATATTTTTTGGGAAATAATTTGCTCCAAACTTACAGCGGAAAAAGGGTTTCGGTTAATTTCTAATTAATTGACTGTTTAATAAACTTTTGGGCTTCGAAAAGTTGACAATAATCTTCCTCTTGTCTTAAATAATAAGTGCGCAAAGTTTGTTTGAAATCTATCCAGTAGTTTAGGAGGTGATGTGGAACATACCCACATAGATACATACCCACAATGACTTTTATTTATATTAAGACCACTTTCTAACTTTTTCCCCACAATTATCTGGAAAAATTCTTTGTGTCTTTTTGCATTGCATTTTTTTTTATACATCAACAATGTTTTGAATCAGAATGAATTCGAATTTTAAAAAATATTTGATTATAAAGTAGTATAAAGGCAATTTTACTTTTTTAAGACTGTATTCGTATAATTGTGTTCTATTTTAATATAACTCATAAAACATATTCTACAGATAATTTTTTCATAAAAAGTAAAAATATCTTTTTCAAGAATTAACATCTTTTCCACTGAGAATATGATATTATCTTTTGTAAAATACCCAAGATTAACGGGGTTTTTTTTTTATGAGGGCAGTGATATGAAAATCTTCACGCACCTCGCAATTGTTAACTTTCTTTTGATTTTGAACATCGCATTATATTTCAGTGCGCAGTAGTCTTCGCCACAATTTCTGACAATCCATGAAATTGATGGTTGCAGTCGGGATCATTCACTTCATTCTGATTCGAATGCAGCCGATTATTTGCAGACCAAATCTGTTTCATCCAATTAAGCCGTAAGTCATGTATTTTCGTAGAACGTGACCTTCGGAGCGCGATAAATTTTCTCAAAAAACATTCTCTGTGCGTTCACTGCCATTTTCTGTGAAAAATCTATTAATAAAACATAGTAATTTCTTTTCACCTCTCTGAAAATTTGCTTTCCAGATGTTTTCTTCATCACAACACATGAAAAAGAATGTTATATAGAAAGAACAATTCTATCGGAACGGAAATGGCGCAAAATCTTCTCTGTAACCGTAACGATTCATTGACTATCTCATTTTCGAATTGTAAAGCGGAAGCTTGGCTTTCGCGTGCTTAGTTCAAATGCAAATGAAGACATTTATGTATGCCTTTCTTTCACACTTCGTTTTCGCTCTACCTGTACATTCTACAAGGACATTGAGGACGATTTGGATGGAATACAGAACAATTCTGCCCTAGGGAACATCGGTGTCTTATAAGTCGCCAGAATGTCCAAGATGATGATTGTGATTTTTATTGGCATGTTCATAAACTCGTTAAAAGCTTATGGTCACGCCGAATCCTAATCACATATGACATTTCCTTTAAACAAATTCTTACCTCCGAGGTGGTCGTTGATTTTATAGTAGAGTTGAGAACGTTTGAAATGAGCATTTGGAACAAAATAAGCTAGTTTTATTATGCATTTATTTCATTTCTTTATTTTATCCTAAGAACTTAAAAATTTTATAGTGAATTTAACGCATTGTATGCGTTATACCAGTGGCGAATCCAGGGGGGGGGGCCCTCGGCCCCCCCCCCCCCCCCAGAGCCAAGCCAGAATTCTTGATTTTATTTAACATCATTACAACCTGTTTTTTCTTAATTTATCTCTTTTAAAAAAATAATAAAATCGTTTCAACATTACTTTCTGGCTTGACTGGCTCGAAAATTTTCCTACTTTTGTAGTCATTCCACTTGTACTTGTAGCTTTAGCATGGTCGAAGACATTTTTTGGCTAGTTATTTATTTTAATTTTTATTAAATTATCGAAAGTATTGTATTGTTTTTTATGATTCTTATTGTCAGGTGAGTAAAGTTAAAGAGTTTTGGTTTACTTTAGCCTTCAGATTTTACCTTCATCACGAAAATACAAAATTTTTATGACCTCCGGGCGCGCCCCCCCCAGACCCGAATCCTAGATTCGCTACTGCGTTATACGAATTAGATGCAAGATAAAAAAAACGTAACTGTGCTCGCTCTAGACATTGTATATAACGTAAAAGAAAAAAGAGAATATATTCTGAAGACATCCATTAACATTTCCAACTTATTTAAAGTGGCACGCAAGTCGAATTCTTGAATAAAAATGTCGATGTTGACTAATTCGAAGAAAAAAAATGTTTTTACGTTTCCAGCTTTCAAGGTGTTAATTTACTTTTAAATAATGTTACATTTCTGTGGTTTAATTTATTTCTCAGAGTTAGATTCTTAATGATAGCAATTTTTATCATTTATTTTTAAGGACGATAAATCTCTATTACTAAAGAAATTTTTTCGATGAAATTCTCGAATTTCGTCCCCGCCTCCTTTCGTTTCCGATCAAAGTGGCATTGGCAACAGGGTTGCCAGATCAAAGTAGCAAAATAAGGCCAAACCTTCTTAAAAATAAGGCCAAATTTGACACACAAATTGAAGACCTCATTGGTTATATTATAGAGGGACGAGACTCAAGTTTGTGTGTAGTGCTGCTGAAGAATCCAGTCAATTTTAGGAACCATTTTTTATTAGGCTACGTTCCACATCACAGAACATTAAAGTTACAAGACAAGACAGAGAACAACATCACGATACAAGCACATAGACAAGAATGACCAGTAGCGCCACCTACCATAGAAAGGAGAAGGCAGCTGATTGTAACCGCTACAATATGAAAAAAGGCTATCCTTCATGAAAACAAATCCCATTTGATCGGGATATGTGTAATGCTCTATAATTAAACTAAAATTTCAGTGAAAAAATTTAAAACAACCTCGTTCTATTCAATAGCTATTTCGTTTGACAGCTCACTATATATAATTTGAAAAGTGTAATATCAAAAAATTTATTTAAAAATATTTAATAATCAATTAGAATGAATTAATTTAAGTAAATAAGCTATTAAAAATTGCTCTAAAAGTCATTACCGAAAATAAAGACAAAAATGAATCAAAGGCCAAAGGAAAATTCCTAAGGCCAAGGGCTTTGAAAAAAACGCCAAATCTCCATAATTTGGCCTTAAAAAGGCCAATATGGCAACCCTGATTGGCAATAAATAAACCTCACTCCAAAATTCAACAAAGTTGCTCTCATACTGTTCAGCAACGGATTCCGAGACTACCACTTTTGGACGATTTTACACCGGAAAGGGATTTCAGGCAATGAGTCATATGAGCGCATTTCCTGAGTTCTTTGTTAGATCACGCTCAGGAAAATGTAAACACCAGCCTTCTATTCTTCACTTTCCCCCTATTTTGATGAAAATAACTCCGCCCGGCGCATACACAATAGCGCGGAGGGTTTCCGTATCCGTTGCTAAACAACATCTCTCTTGTGTTTCTTTGTTTAGGAAAAAGTAATCTATCACGTATAATTTTATGTAGCGTCAAATTTGATGTAAATTTTTAAAATTTCTTCAGTTTTATTATAGAATAGAAAGGAAATGTAATCTGTCGCACGCAATCCAGTGATGGGTGATTTGACGGAGTTCACGAACTCAAAGGTTCCAAATCTCCACAACCTTGAATTTAATTTAATTTAAACATTGTGGTAAATTGATTTGAAGAATCATTTACAGAAACTCTAGATGAACTCAAAAGATTCACAATTAAAATAAACGTTCCTGCAGACTAGAGTAACCAGCAGGAGTGTCCTCCCCCTCAGCTTCTTCGGAAACTTAAAACAATAAAGTGCGTTTTGTATTTAACTCCGTAGAATGGTGAAAAGAATCGGGCATTACATTTTGACTTGTTCCTGTAAACAAGTTAGATCTACAGAACTACAATTACGGCGTCAAGCAGGGTTGCCATATTGGCCTTTTTAATGCCAAATTATGGAAATTTGGCCTTTTTTAAAAGTCTTTGCCCTAGGAATTTACATTTGGCCTTTTTTTTTTGGGGGGGGGGGGTATTTTTCATTATGACTTCTAGAAAAATTCTTAATATATAATTTTACAATTTTTCTAATAAAATTTAGAACATAGAAAAATAAAATAGAACGTTGTTGTTAGCAAGAGTTGATATACTTCGGAAAGAACAGAATTCCTTTTTCTTTCTCCTTTTGTAAGCGGCGCATGTAGATGTTTAAAAAACTTCACTTGGATTTTAGTTTAATCGAACAGTATTATACATATGTGTGAAAAGTATTCGTTGTTGTAGTCGTTAAATAACAAAAACAGGCCGAGTTATTAACTAATTTTCATTTTATTATGGAAGAGTGACGGAATGTACGTCAGTTGAAGTTTTTAAGCCAAAGAGAACAGAAGATCCCTGCTTTTTCTCAGGTAGTGATTTAACAGACAGACACATGATCAAAGTGAAGGGAATAATAGCTATTTTTAGTATATTACGTAAGTGTTTTAGGGAAAAGTCTGGAAAAGAATTCGCGATTTATGTGTGCGCGTGAAAACGATTAAAATATTCCTTTAGCAATAAATATGCCCTACGGGAGATTTAATAAACCTCCAGAGCGGGAAATAAAACGAAACTGGAGTTTAAGAAAAGTGATCTGGGAATACATTAAGACTTTAAAATATATAATATTAGAATTTAAAGTAAAATTAAGTAAGATTATTACATATGAATCTGGTGGGATTCCTTTTCATGAAACACAGGCATTTTCTTGTAGCAAAATAAGGGGAAAATATTCAAATTTGGCCTTATTTTAAAGACGGTTTGGCCTTATTTTGCTATTTTGTTCTGGCAACCCTGGCGCCAAGACGAGATTTCTTTTAACTTGCTGGTAACCTTTCTGAGTGATCGTATTTCATGTATTTATAGCAGGGGTGATTGTGTTCCGGTATTATACCGGAAATCAGGTATCTTCTTCATCCTTAATACCGGAATTCCGGTATTTTCTGATAAATCTATTTTTTAAAACTTAAGAGTGCGAAAGACTCAACCTACTACGGATTCTCCGTAGTTTCTACGCAATTTCGGCTTATACTACGGACTATAGAAATTATAATCCATACTACAAAAAATTTACTTTGGATTATGCTAAGTCAACCCAAATGAATCTTTTAGAAAATGCCATACCATAAACTAAAAATAACTACCTCACTTAAGAATGGTCCCATAAGAATTTATATATGTATATATATTAATTAAAGTTATTCATACAAAATATTATTATATTTTTAATATTATTTTGCTATCAATTTTGATGGTTTCCTTTCATGTGTGTTATGAACTAAGACAAAATAAATTAAATCAATTTCTTATGTGGAAAAAGCATATTAAAAATTGTATGCAAAAGTTGAATCTGTGCCGCATTGAATGAATATATATCCGTTCCCTACACATAATTTTCCTGCTAAAATTTCAGGTATTTTTTCATGAAGCCACAATCACCCCTGTTATAGACAGACCGGCAGACAATCAACCCATGGACGGATTTGGTCCAAAATGTGATGCTAATCTGCATTTCTGGTGATAAGACCATATACCAAATTCCAGCCGTCTAACTCGCTGCGTTTTGTGATCATGTTCGCATGCAGACAGGTTGACTTTCCATTGACGATTTTGTTGTAGATCTACGACTTTGATTTTAAAGACTACATACCAAATTTCATTCGTTTAGATCTTTCCATTTTTGAGTTCTCGTGCTCACAGACATAGAGACATAATTCGAAAACTGGTTTTTCCGAAATCAGAAAGATCTAAAACATGAAGTTTCTTTTAAAAAATTTTTGGCAATTCCAAAATGTGATATATATTGCTAGGCAGCTTTTTTTCACACACACACACACACTTTTATGTAACTTGACATGTTTCATGTTTCTAAAGATGGAATTTTGTATTCGATTTTTCACTCACTTCCGTATATGCCAGATTTTTAAAATTTTGTACGGTTTTATGTTCTAAATTATAATATTCTATTTTGAGTCCATATGCATGGCAGCACCCGGTAATGAATTGTAGAAAATTCGGAGTTCCAAATTCTATAATATTTATTTCAACAAATTATAAATTAAAGACTAGAAAGTAGAATATAATTGAAATAAAAATATTCTACTTTTTATTACAGTGATAAGAGTGTTTTTAAAAGCTCTTCTTTTTCGGCTTTTCCTTTTTCGTCACATGACTGTTTTCTGGAAAATAATTGAAGAAGCGTTTGAATGAAATTAAATATTTTAATGACAGTAAATGCGATGTTAGGAATATATTTGCCGTTGAATTTTCTTATTCTTTCTTTCTTTTCTTTCGGTGTGGGAAAAAAAAAACTTCTAAAAACAGTAGAATCTGTCCTAACCAGCAGCAAAGGGATTGCCAATGCCGAAAAAGATATTTTTACGGATAATGAAATACATGTTTCTGAAACTTGCCTGTTCACGTTTTGTGATGCTATCTGTAGAAATTACAGCATGATAAATTCGTTGGACCAAGTTTTTAACCTGTCGGCCGTAATTAAATAAATAATATCGAAAATCGCCCAGATTATTATAAATCAAAATATGTGTACATATATATATGTGTGTAAAATATGTACATGTTTCTTTTATGTATATGTTGTGATTTATTTTAAATCAAAACACATACTGTCTGTCCGCCACCAGAACTCTGCTCGCCAAGTTGTCTCGTTGACGGCGGTCGCTATAGCAACCGGTTATGTTAGGGAAGATCCATTTCGAATAGGAGGTTGTTGTTGGGTTTTGTGGCGCGAGGGCCAGTATGCTGCGATAAATTTATGGTAAAAATTCGAATAGGAAAAATACGACGGAAATCGGGGTTTTATTTTATTCTTGGCACCAGTTTGAAGCGGTAAAAAGAGTACATCATTCGTGAACTTCTACCTACTCGAAATGGATTCCTCATACGATAACCTGTTGCTATAGCGACCGCCATCAACGAGACAACTTGGCGAGCAGAGTTCTGGTGGCGGACAGACAGTACACGCAATTTTATAATTCAGAGAATAATTAAATAACATTTTAAAATTATCCCGCATATTATCGCGAAGAATTTGTGCATTTCTTCATAAATTCGAGTGTCAGCCTACTTACAAGATTGTCACCGGAGTTTCAAAGATTCATTGTGTACACAAAATAGTTTCGTAACATCATGTGCTGATGTCAATGAACATTGTTGGGCAAATTTTATGTAAGTCTACAAACCATCGTCTGCTTCCTTCCACGTAATTTTTGGTCTGCATGTCGTCTTCATCTCCATTCTCTATCTCCTCCTCATCATCGTATTTTTCTTTTCCCGGAACAGGATAGGTTATTTCTTCTGCGTGAAGAAAGAGTGTGATGTGAACAGAATTCTCTACATCCACTCAAGCCTGCACACTGTAAAAAATATCCGTTTTTTTCCCGGACTTTTTCCGTATATTTGACGGTTTAAAGCTGTTTTGTTGACAAAACGGTTTTTCACCGTTTTCCGCTCCAGCCATAAACGGTTTAAAACCGTCAGTTCAAATTCTATTTTTCGTCATACGGTATTGCTTTCCGTACGATATCTTTCCCTTTTCTTAAATGTAATTTTATTGCATTCATTTCATGTTTTTAATAGGGTCCCATCTCCGCTATTGTTTACACATGTTGCAGTAACCTGTTGTCACTCATGAAAGCTAACCTTAAAACACATGTTCTGGCAATAGTTGATTTTTACACCACTAGGTGGCGCCACTAGAGCTATAGTGACTTTAAAACTCAAATAGATTATTTTTACCTCATTTTATGAAGTCCCCGGTGGTCTAGTGGTTAGAGCGGCTGCCTTTTATTTCTATGAACGCGGTTTCGATCCCCGGCTCGGAGGAGTTAGAAGTTTTGTCACCATCTTGCATCGAAATCGTCAAAGTAAGTTCAATTAAGAATTGTATTAATTAAACTAATTGAAATTAATAATTAAGCCTTGAATAATTAATATTCCTAATTGATAATACACATCGGCACATTTCAACTCGAACAGAAGGAGAAAAACAACTCAACTCAGTCGATGACGTCACTTACTTCGATGACTTAATTTTTACGGAGAAAACTTGATTTCATACGGTAAAAAACCGTTGTGACTACGGATTTACTTCGTAACTTTTACGGTTTTGCACAACCAACCCAGCTGCCATTTTAAAACCGTAAATTTTACGGGATTTTTTTACAGTGCACCTACTCTTCACTAATCCATCACAAGTTTTTTTTTTTAATTTCATGGTCCTAAGTTTCAGATTTCAATTTATTATTCTCAAAAGTTCATTTATTTTGATATTTCCAATTAGCTAGGTGCAAGTTACGAGAGATTTTACTATAGTAAGATATTCATCATCATTAATCGTCTGGATGTTAATCTTAACACTTCATACTTAATCAATTATTTAAGCGAAAACTGTCGCATCTCTCAACAACAAATTTAATGCATCAATTACGGACGATTTTACAAATTTATAGAATCTTATTTATATATTACTAGCAGTACGCGCACGGCGTTGCCCGTGGAATCAGGACTTCAACAAAATGAAAAAAAAAAAAAAAAGAAACGCCCACAATGACACGAAGAAGTTTTGAAAACAAAATCAAAACGAAAGATACACTTTATTGATTTTTCTTCGCGATAATGGCATATCATTGTCATAATTTTACTTTGATATTACTTCGTTTGTTATGACGAATTGAGCTTAATTTTTTTTTAAAAAAACAGACTTTCACACCTTTATTATTGTTTCCGTCCAAAAACTCATGGAGAGCAGTGGAGTGGAATATGTATTTGAATGTCCGTCGAATAGAAGTTCAACATGACCCTTGTTCACGATCACAACATTTTATTG
Organism: Araneus ventricosus; assembly: GCA_013235015.1. Classification (NCBI taxonomy): domain Eukaryota; kingdom Metazoa; phylum Arthropoda; class Arachnida; order Araneae; family Araneidae; genus Araneus; species Araneus ventricosus. The sequence goes on along the minus strand of BGPR01012710.1, from coordinate 22,126 downwards.
TGATCACACACACAGACTATATACATGGTTTCTAACAAGCGAGAGACAAGACAAGTGCGTAGTAAGGTGCGCATCGGCGCACTCACTATTTTGGCAGTCCATTGATCGCCAAAGATGCCAATTTACAGTTCAAAGGCGATATCCACATGGCGTTGCAATGTTTACATGCAACACTAAACCATTGATTACATAACATGGAACGCTTTACGATTCTTAATGCACAATGTATTCACTAATTAACTGTAATATGAAAATACGTAAAACATTCGAACAATTAAATATATGATAATGAATATAAACACAGATATAAATATACAATATTATTGGTAATTAATCATAGAAAGGTAATTTTATGATTTTGTTTACTGGACGTTGATAAATCCTTTGTTTGTTTTCACTGTTACACTCTTATTACATTATCCTTTCCATGAACTCTTTATTTTTTTTGCAGATTCCAATTAAGTGTTTTAGAATTATCTTCATTTTTACAAAACAATTTCATTTTCTTTAAATATTTTCTCACCTTTGCGCCATTTAACACGTGATTGCAAACGATTTAAATAGTCGTCGACCATTTTTCCAAAAGATTTGAAAGCCTTTGTACCAATTGCCATCTATTTAACCTATTAATTGGTACTTCTGTTAAATCTGGATCTGGTAAACTGTTAAAGATGATCCAACTAAAAAATGGGCTGGGGTAAGTACGAAATCATTAGGATCACTAGAAAGATTACAAAGGGTCTAGAATTTAATACTGCTTCCACTTGTGTAACAAGTGTGAAATTCTTCATGAGTAAGAACAGTGTTTCCTACAACTCGTTTTTAGGTGAGATTTTAGTGATTTAACATACCCTTCCCACAAACCTCGAAATGAGGTGTGGCGGGTGATTAAACCCAGATACCTTCTACAAACAATGAAATCTTCAATTTTCCTGTACTTTCCTTATTAGATAGATCCTTTAATTTTCTTAACTCATTGTAGCTCCTACAAAATTTGTGCCATTATCACTATAAATATCCTTGGTTTTCCTCGACGTGCAATAAAATCGTTTTAAGGCACCTATAAGGCATCTGTACTACAACTATTTACAATTTCGTAGAACTGACTTTACAACAAAACAAGAATATGCATATATAACATTTATACGATTTTTAAATCTACCTAGAAAGCAATTTAATACTGAAAGGGCCACAAAAAATCAATACACCTGTAAATACTCGATACATTTACTCTAGAGCTGGAAGATCTGCCATAACTTGATTACTACCCTTTACACTTACCTTTAGACAAGGAATACACTTTCTAATAATTTTTCTTACGTAATTTCTACCATTTATTACCAAATTTTGTACGAATATTGAAAACAAGTTGTTCTGCACCTGTATGGAGATACAAACAGAAATGATTAATAATTAGATCGAAGAGTGATTGTTATAGGGCAACAAAATTGGATGTTTTTCTTTCGATAGGCAAATTGGAGTTTTTCGTCGGCCACCAACACGTAGAATGTCTGCTCATCTAAAAATGGAATAAGTTTATTAACGAGCCTTGAATTAGGTAGCTGCTGACCACTTTTGAGACTGATTTCTTGAGCAAAACAATTTGCTGTACGTTTTTCACCAAACACATTAATGATTTAAATAACTCAGGGCTGAGTTGCCCTTGCTTGGCTTGCAAAAGAATTTTTTGCATTTCTAACGCACCACCCGATGACTCGTTGAAGTCGGGTAAATGAAGAACAGTTGTTGATTATAGGTAACATTTCTTGACCTTGCACCACAAGACACACTGGATCTGTCGAGTTTCTTGAACTCTCGTTGGTATAGCTCATTATCGTTGATATCACTGCAAACACAAGGAGAAACTACTGAATGATCTTGTAAGAACGACGGACCAACCACCACAAATTACAATCTTGGATTTTTTCTGGATCGATCCCTCTAGAATAATATCTGCGGGATTTTCCTTGGATGGGACGTGTTGCCAGGCACTAACTTCTGTGAGATTTTGTGCACCAGACTCGGTTTCTCAAAGCATTACGAAGGGTCCTTTGTATCCATGCAAGGACAATGGTAGAGTTGGTCCATAGTGCAGTACTATGGACTGAATATTCATCGATGTGATGGTTTTTTTGCTGCTTGGCGAAGCACAGCTGCACACAACTCAAGCCGGGGTATTGTTACCGACTTCAGAGGTTGCGATTCTTGATTTTGAACACAATAAATTTGTAGATATTTCTCTGAGTTACTGAGACACCTTACATATATTGCTGCACCGTATGCCTTCTCAGAAGCGTCTGCGAAGCCAGTGCAATTCATTTTAAGAGCATAGTCAAGAAAATATATGTGGAATGTTCAGAGTGTTAATAGTTGATAAAAACGTAACAAATCCTTCCATTGCGATTCCAATTGTATTAGCAAGGAATCATTCCAGTCCAACTTTAGCCTCCATAATTCTTGCATTAAGTTTCGCTTTCGTAACTACAGGCGAAATCAGACCTAAAGGATCGAAAATCGCCAGTGGTCGAGAGACTGATCTTTTCGTAATTTTACACGATTTGGTATCTACATTATGACACCGAAAATGCTAAAGAGTCCTTTTGAGGTCTCACAAAGTCCCTAGGGCCTTTGTTTTCATCGAGGAATTTAAAGAAACATCTCCATCAAGAAACTTCCGAATCCGAGCAATTCTTTGCAATTGGGACCATTTATGCAATTAGCCTCCTCCTCTGAAAAGCCTTATAAGTTGTTCCTTAAGCTGTTTAGCAGAATAGATATCTGCAGCAATTAAGTAGGTGTCCATATACATGTCACTACTCACAGCTGAGGCGCCAATGGATAATTGTGTCATCATCCATTATTAATTGTTTAAGCACTCGTTGTGCCAGGTAGGAGTACATGTTGTGCGTACACAACCTATTCATTTTATACGTTTTGATAGGGTCATCGATTCTCTTTTCCAAACGATTCGCAATAGATCTCTTTGAGATTCATTATGAAATATCATACAGAAACATTTTTTGATATCGAAATCAAACCGATTCTATTTTTTCTGAATCTCAATAATATCTTTAAATAACGTCCTGAATGACTCCTCCATTAGCTAAAATAGAGTTCAACGACTCGCATGATGTAGTAGCACAGGACGCATCGAAAACAGTCCTAAGCGGTGTGGATTTGGAATCGGGACGTAAAACACCTGATGTGGCATGTAAGTATGCAAGCTTCGGTTCCGATACTTCGAACACTTGTTCATATGTCCCATATCCAAATATTCATGATAAAGTTTCAGTACAACTGTTGAAGATTTGGATTGGCTCAATTTTCATATAACAATTTAATCGACGAATAGCCGTTTGCTTGGATTCGCCGAGACAACTAGGTTCCTTTAAAAGGCCATTTGGAACAATATATGTCCCGTTTGATCTCTCCGATGATTATTCACGAAATGATCTTCCACAACGGTTTTGTGAATTTAAATTAAGAGATTCATCTTCCAACATTCTAACTGCCAAAATTTAGAAATTAAATTTTCTAACCCTTCTTGCTCGGAAAGAAAGAAAGCAATGCAGTTTATCATCAGCTGTTGGTAGACCTCAGTAACTATGTAATTAAAGACCGAATTTTAGAGTGATTGAATCATTTATTTTGATTTGATCTGCCTTAATAATTTAAAAGAATACCTGTGCACCCAAGGCATTGAAAATCTTAGCTGGCTTGAAATGATGGATCTATCTAATTTAATGCTTCGGCAGAGAAGTTTTGATATGTCTAAATTACAAGAGGGAGTGACTGATGATATTTTGGAACAACCATAAACTTTAAACTTTCATTGAATGAATTATCTTTATTTGAAATACCGTAGCATTTGTTTCATATTTTATATATCTTGAGCGCATTAATGCCAGAAACAGAAGAATGTATCGATTTCTTTTTTAAAGCAAACTTATGGCACAATCGCTCGGGAAATAAAATTTATTTCTGATGCACTATCCAAAATTATTCGAACTGGCATTCCATTTACATAAAGGTGGGTATACACTGGCGAACGAACATGATTAAAACAGTTAGTTTACGATTTGCTCGTCGTTTGAGGAAATTTTTCAAGACGAACAGATTGTTCCAAGAAATGGACGAATGGGCTTGGAATCCGTCAATCATCGCCGTTAATCACCGATAGCGGAGGGTTTTGAAGGTCTGGGAGGGAAGGTGTTGAAAATTTATGACTTGGATCATTTTTATGATACGTTTCGAATCAGGAAATGAAAGAGTTTGTTTAGTCTCACAGACGTGTTGGAATAATTATTCTCATTACGAATGCATCTGGTTCCATAGAATTGCGCAACAGCGTACACTTTGAAATCATCCAACTCAGTTATAGAGGAAGGATTCTTAATGGGGGGAAGGTCTTTGGAAACAGGGTGAACTTGGCAAGAAGAGCATGGAAGACAATAAATGCAATGCGATTAATTTAGAGAATTATTCAATTTACGCTTGAATTAATTGAGTAGGCAACTTTATTAGACAGAAAAATTTGTTAAAAGAATAATGGAGATATATACTTTTACAATGTATTAAAGAAGTAATTGTAATTAAATACAGTCCAGATAGCACTCTCCAATTTGAATACGCCACTCTGTTTAGTAATCAGGGTTGTATGTTCAAAATAGCAAAATAAGGTCAAACCTGCTTTAAATTAATATAAAAAAAGGACAAATTTGAAAATTAATTAGAGTACCTATTTCCTCGCATTTTATCATTAGGAAATTGCTATCTTTTATGGAAACGAATCCTACTAGATTACAATATGTACAATACTCTATTACAAAACCAAAATTTAAGTGAAAAAGATTCCAAACATCTCCATAAAGGATTTGCAAAGAAGACATTCTGTTCTTACCCATGCAGAAAGATATGGTGAAACAATGTACAGTAAAGCTGGGTTTATACGTTTCTCATTTATACATCGATTATATTTATAGGTCGTTTCATCACAGTCCCGATGCATTCGTATTATGCATTGTAATTCATTTCGAGTATACGTCTTTTCATTTATTCGTCATTTTTCGTCAGTCCCTTGAAAGGCGTATAAACGGTGCTTTCATATATATCAAATACGATTTAACCAAAAATGTTCTATACTATTTTTCAACTTGATTATAAATAAATAAAAAGTTGTTATTAACATAATAAATCACTAATAGTAAAAAATCTATTAACATGAATAAAATTTTCATACACATAATAGATGGTTGAGTTTCAAAAAATTATAAAAATTTCAAGAATGTACTGTTCATATTTTCGACGTTATTTAGCTAATATCTAAATACAATGCGCTGCGTTGTTCTATATATTTTTTAACATTAACATTAAAACGTTCGATACGTATAAGCTGTTAAGAATTATACCCTTTTTCCTTCCCTTTCTCTCTAAAGACCCCTAATGCTTTCCACTTTCGTGTTGAATTTTTCTTTAAAGAATTCAGTCATGAAAAGAAAGGAATAGTCACAGCAAAAGTTATTCCTTATATGCTATGCAAAAACTAACAGTTCCGGTTAAAACAAAAGCATCTTCACAGTCGCAGTGAATTCAATAGCAACAACACAGCCTCTATGGCCAGTCTTTCTTCTTGACTAGTAGAGAATAATTCTGAATCTGTCCTCTAGAAAAGATAATTAATGGAGCCAGAACCAAGGTATCCGGTTTTACCTCACTCTCACATACGGAATTCAAATTTTTGAATAAGGAAACTCACGTTGGGTTAATCCAAAAACAAAACAAATCGTATTTTTACAAGACCCGCTACCAAAGTATTAATTATCGCACTATTTTCCCTTTGATTTCAACAATTTTTTAAAACAATATTTTTTTTATGATTTGCAACAATACTTTTCATTGTTATAAAAATCAAACTAATTTAATTCTGTTATCAAATCGCTTAATCATGTAAATATTTTTTCTATTTTTAAAGCTGTGGTTAACGAAGTTTGCTTTCTTTGATACATAAACTCCAAAGTAGAATTTCACTCTTGCACAGTTTTAATATTACATACATTTTTAAATGTTCAACTAAAACCTCATTCAGTGAAATGGTTTTTACTTTATTTGATAAGACTTGTGAAGTGAAATATTTTGTTGCACCAACTTCAAACTGATTCTTTTTAAGTAATTGGAAAGAAATATTTTCGTTTTACTTTCTAATTACAGATTAAAGCTTCTTTTTGATTTCGCTATTATTGTGCTTCAGGTTCTTTTCTGTTAGCCATTCTAAACGGCCTCAGCGGCATAGCGATAAGGTTTCAGTTTCGGGGCCGGAGGGCTCCAGGCTCGAAACCCGATTCTCCAGAAGATCCGCCGTGCCTAATGTCCCCCCGCTGGTGCGATGTGGAACCTTGTAGAGGGTACCAGCTAAGGTGCCGTCCTTGTCATCTGCCCACGGTTCAAAATGACAACGTCCGTCCCAAGAGCCCTCGCGTTTCTTCAGAACTGGACGTTAATGTAACTAAACTAAATTTTAGACATTTTAATTTAGATGAATTTATAATTGGGCCATGACCATAGACATTTAGTTCAAAATACTTAATATTACAATTATTTCGAATTTATACATCTTAGTCTTATCAAACAACAAAAGTAAAATATTAATAGTGACGCATTTCGAATTTATAACTTCACCAAAAGCAATTGCAGTAAAGGAAGTATTTATTTTCGTTTTACCTTCTAATTTTAACTTTCATGTCAATTTTCGCAACCATTATAATTTGGGTCTCCTTCGTTTTAGATATTTAGATTAAGAAAACATGAAAATTTGGCTATGCGTAGTCATTTAGTTCAATACACTTAATATTAAAAAAAACACTTAATATAAAAATATTCAAAAGCAGAGTTGAAAAAAAATTAATCCTTTTAGCATTATTTTCCCAGATTGCATAAAATTCATATTTTTAAAGCTAATCTTACAATATCTTATCAAACGACAAAGCTGAGATTTGAAGTACATATGCGCTCCGAATTAGTAACTTAACCAAATTAAATAACAATTGCAAAAACGAAAACACTTAATTTCGTTGTTCTTTCTAATTATATATTTTAAGTTTCATTTTAATTTCACAATCATTACAATTCAGGTCTCTTTGGTGTTAGACATTTTAATTAAGGAAAATTTCACCATGCGTAGATATTTTGTTCAAAATTTTTAATATTAAAATGTTCTATCTCAGAAGCAAGCACAAAAAAAGTTCGTTCTTTTTCGCATTAATTTCAATTTTTATATAAAATTCATATTTTTTAACCTCATCAAACAATGGGGAAATTTTAAATAAATATGTATTATGAATTAGTAACTTAACCAAGATGACTAGCAATTGAAAACTTATTATAAAAAGCTAATGTTGTAAAAAAATTGTTGTCAAGAATAAAAAAACTAAAATTGTTTAAAAAATATATAATATTTGTATTCTTTACATTTTATAACTTACGTTTTCCTTTTTCCATGGAATTCTTTATTCTCTGTTTTTCACGCCGGTGGAAGCAAGAATATAATCTTTTTCTTACACTGGGTCACTGATACTTTTATTTCCTCACCTTTTTCTGTCGGGAAACCTTCTTTTAAGTTTTTTCTACAACGGTCCGTGCGGTTCGGATACGAGAGAAAAGACTAATTTCTGTAATCTTCTATTAATATGAATATGTTTAGTTCTGTCCACTCCATAATTACCAGAGAAAAGGCAAAAAAAAAAAAAAAAATTAAGAAGCACACGCTTATCTAAATATGATCTTTCAAGTTCGAAGCAGATTCGCAGTATCCAGCGAACAGCACATTAACCCGTACCAATTAGAATAGCGAATCTCTTTGAATTCTTCGATGAGCCGACAGTTTTTGGCTCGCCGCCAGCAGCACCCTGACCGTTCGCGGGAAATAAAATAACCCGTCTACACTTGCGAGCATCTGTTCACAAACGATTCTATTCGGCGTCTGCTCGCAAGTGTATACGCACCTTAAGCTACAGCCGTACTCATTAAATATTTCATCGGCTTTGAATTCTTTTTATCCGTTGAACGCAAAGCAAAGCATTGCTCGGAGTTGACCTTGGGAGCAGTATCAATAAATGCTTCGGCCGTGGACGGAATTGATACATCTGTTTTGTCTCGATGCAATTTAGTATTATGGAAAGAACTGCAAATCTGACATCGAGATTTAGAAGTACACGATTTAGATGGATGAAAATTGAGACAATTTGTGCAAATGTTATGCTTCTTACAAAGTTCATATCTCTCCAAAGAGGAACGATTTAAAAACATCTCACAATTATACACAGAATGTTTCTTGAATTGGTTACAGATGACGCATGCTTTCTGACCTTGATTAGGATTTGATTCACCGGCAGTCGATGTTTTATTTTTATCTTTAGTCAAAAAAGATTTCCAGCGAGAATTATTTACACCGGAAGAGCTTTTATTTTTTATCGGAATACTTTTTTCTGCGAAATCTGATTTAATGACTGATTCTAGTTGAATGCATCTTACTTCTAAAAACGAAAGAAAGTCTTGTAAGCTAGGTACCTGGGTCGTTGTCAAACTTAATTGAAACAATCTTTGAGATTCCTTATCGATTTTATTATTTAATACATGTAAGATAATTGCATCTGACAAAGAATTTGATTCTAATTTTAGATTTTTCAAAGATCGTATATGATTCCGAACAGTATCGATTAGTGATCTAATTTGAGCGGGATTTTCATTATGCAATTTATTAATCGAAAGTATACCGGCGATATGTATGTCAACCAAGGCTCTTTCATTTTCATACCTATTTTCCAACGCCTTTAGAAGGGAATCAAAGTTATCTTGATCGCTTTGTATTAAGGCCGCTTCATTTTTAAGAGCACTTTTTAGATACATTAGTTTTTGAGATTCATTTAAAGAATCATTATTTCCGATAACACTCATAAATTGTGTTTTAAAATTTTCGAATTCTTGGAACTTTCCACTAAACGTGGGTAACGGAAGATCTGGCAATTTTATATGGCTCTTCGGCGACAACTTAGCGTTTTCTGTTTTCTGCTCTTCATATTTCGATAAAAATACAAGGATGCTTACCTTGAATTTTTCTGCATCTTCTTCCATATCGCTTAGAATCTCCAATGAATTATTCAATTCTACCTTATCAGGAAGAGAACAATATTCGTTTTGGAGGTTATCCAGTTCTTTAAGTATATCGTTTATACTGTTCAGTTTTGATGTTAATTCGATACAATCCTTGGTTTCGTCTACATATTGGAACGAATTAACGAACTGTTCGATTTTTTTCAGCTTATTTTTGTAAGCCGTTTGCTTACGATTAAGCTCTGTTATCGTCATGACGAGACGTAATTTATTCCTTCAAACAAAATGTATTATTCCTTTTCAAAGGAATCGCTTTGATTGGTAGGAACGGTAGAAGTGTGAATGACGAAAGTTCACTGAACAAGGGTTGCTTCAAAACGAAACGAAATTACTTCTTAACAAAGAATTTATCCATAGGCAAGTATGATTCAACTCCGGTGAGTCGGACCAATGTTTCCGTCCAAAAACTCATGGAGAGCAGTGGAGTGGAATATGTATTTGAATGTCCGTCGAATAAGAAAGTTCAAGCATGACCCTTGTTCACGATCACAACATTTATTAAACGATCACACACACAGAACTATATACATGGTTTCTAACAAGCGAGAGACAAGACAAGTGCGTAGTAAAGGTGCGCATCGGCGCGCTCACATATTTTGGCAACCATTGATCGCCAAGATGCCAATTTACAGTTCAAAGGCGCCAACAATTATAATCATGCTTTGAGGTACAGTATGCATAATGTTTATTTTTAATCAAAAATGTTTTAAATCAGAGAAAAATAATTGATTTACTACCAAAAACAAAATTTGAAAATGATATCTTTATTAGAACAACGGATGCAAGAGCTTTAAGAATACCGGAATTTGTTTTTTGAAAAGTGACTCTTTTTTTAAAAAAAATTCCTAAAATTCAGTAAGTTCCGTTAGATGTTCGAAACAAACTTCATTCCAACGGAAATCGTTTGCTCTTTCCGATGGTGTATCTATTTTTTTCGTATAATTATCCGAAACCATGCTATCGAGAAATTAGTGCGAAAAATCAACCAAAACAACACAAAACATTAAATAAAAAATTTTCTAGATTAAATTTTAGAATTCCGGCTTCGAGGTGCATTCAGTCACCATTACGACTACCTATGTGCCAAATTTCATGGCAGTAAGTGCGATAGATTCGTCTGGACATCGCACACACACACACAAACATTGCCTTTTATAGGTATAGATTATTTTTATTTATTTTAAATTAATTTTTGACCGGAATGGCAACAAAAAAATATTGCTTTTAGAAATATATTATAGAACGAGAAAAAAGAAGAAATAAGAAGAAAAAAGAAATGAATATTTGTTTGGTCAGTTGTTCTATAAAACTATAGGGATGTTAAAGTCGCTATTTTTATCGAGAATTAAAAATATGTGTATCAATTTTCTTTCTTTCCTGCAAATGAACTGTTAAATTACTTGACTGTATTTTTATATGCAGTGACCGTATTTCTCATGTCAAAATTGGTGACAGATGAATGAGTCATACTGGTTGATTTTTCTTATGATCGCTGTACCCATATACTATCAACTGCTTTGTTTTTGTTTTGTTTCACATTGAATTAATAAATTCCAGGAAATTGAAAATGTGTATTTTGTTTACTTTATATATTTCTTCTAAATGCTTTTCTTCTGAATGATTATTCTTTTGATAATTCACTATGATTTGTTTGCATTTCCAACACATTTCAAACCTCAAAAATAGCTTCCATTAGTATTGTCAAGTTTGTAATTAATATTCGTCGTTTTAATTGATGTTCTTTATTAAGTATAGCCGTCATTTTTCATTGGAAGTGTTATTCCCCATTAGCTATCAAAATTTATACTCAATAGTTGTCTGCAACCTACGCATTCTGTTACATTTAATGGCATCCGCATTCATTGCGAAAAGTTACTATTAAAACATTTCTTTTATTTTCATTAATTTTTAATTAGCTTTTGGTATTAAGAGATGTTAAGATTTCTTTTGTATTTTTATTCTTCTGTACACTTGATTGTCTCGTACACAATGCCTGTTAATAATGGGTTTTGCCTCTTCACTTCTATTCTTCACGAAGCTTTTAAATTAAATTGAGCCGTACCGTTAGGTCATTTATTTTGCAGTTTTGTGTCTTCAAAAAACTTCATCTGAGCAAGGGATGTTCGCATCAATATTATCTCTATCCATTAGATAATTGTTCTAACCAGACAGCACAACTATTCATCCGATTTTCAAATTATTGTTTCCAAACAAAAATGGCTACAATGACTTCAGTCATATCCAGTGGCTGTTCGTACATAAGAGCTGCAGTCCCTCCCTGAAATTATTTTAAAAGATTGTATTTTCGTTTTCATTCTAATTGGCTTACTTTTCCACTTTGAGAATTCAATGATCAACGAAAATGGCAAAAAAAGAATAAAAAAGTGTAAAAAGAAGACGGAAAATCAATCAAGAATTAAAAGAGAGACAGACCAGAGCAGCATCAAGTTTTGCCCCTCCTACGGATCCGATATTAACGTAAAGAGCAACGCGAAGCTGGAGAAAAGCAACCCTTTCTGCGCTGGAAATTGCATTCATGTGAGCTGCATTTTTTTCAGCTCTTCATTTGGCTCTTTTTCGCTTTCTCTCAGTAGTTAAGTCGTTTTTTTTAAATCCAATTCTGGAGGAATTGTAATTTTTTGCTTCTTTATGTTTTTTAGGGTGCTGATTACGATTCTGGGGTTTGCCACCAATAATTTTTGTTGGAATTTTAGTTATAGTCAAACAAAAACGTGAAAAAGTTTTTCCCAGTTTGTTTGCTTATAACTCAAAAACTATCAGTTTTTAGTATATCATCATTATATGCTAAAATAATCGGCACAAAATTTCCTACAACTTAGGTCTATACAACTTTTGCAGCACTGCTTCTTTCTGAGCTGACGAGCCGACACTGGTCATATCCGTAGAAACTCAACTTAAGTCCGGTAGGGCGTGGGATGAAATCGGTTGTTTGTTCAAAAACTATTAACAGGAGGAGCAAAGAAATCTTGCGAGTTAGTGTACAAAAACAACAACAAAAAAAATGTTGAACAGATTCGCTCAAAATTATTTGTCTCTGCTTTATTTAGGAAGAAAATCTGCAAAGATCAAATTATGTGAAAAAAAAAACTCAATGTATAAAAATGAAATAACAAATACTGATAGATGGATAACAAGTTCTGATTACAATCCCGGACAGAATGCCTTAGACTTCATACAAGTTCAAAGTGATCTCATTGTCCTGAAATTAAAAATAAATAGCATAAATTCGATGCCTATTATTCCTATCAAATATAATGGGTTTGCCCCTTCGACTTTGGGTAGTTGTGTGTTTGATCTCAAATTAAAAGAAAAAACTTTATTTAAATTTCTAAACTTTACTTAAATAACATCATATGAAGATGTAATATTAGCACAACACATTTTTTTTTCTCTTATTTAAATTTGATCTTGATAATTTAAGGCAATGGCATTGAATCAAAAATGAAGCTTATACAGTTTATTGTAAAATTTGTAAGCAGCTAGCTACTGTTTCATTTCTAGGCATTTTAAGTCATTTTTTCCCACATAATTTGTTCTTTGTAGTTTTTTTTATTTAAAAAAAAGGGAAATAAATATTTTTTCCTTCTGATGTTATGAAAAAAAATTTTCTTTTAATAAATTGGCAATGTTTTTAACTTGGAAAAGGTTAAAAACTGAAAAGAAATGTTTTTAATGATTTAAATAATCTATGTAAATAAAACAAGCGCCAATTTTTTTGTACGGTGTAGAAATTCAAACTATTGAATTGAATTTCTTTAAATTTTGTTTTTCTTTTCTTTTGACGCGTAAGGAAGCTTTTATTAAAGGTTTCGTCACAATTAATTAAATAGATATTTTATTATTGAAAAACTATGCTTCTGTTGCGCAAGAAAGTAATATGGCGGCGCACAAGATTTGTTCAGTAAATTGAATGTAAAATAGCCAAAAGACACGAGAAAGAGAGATATTTAAGAAAGATTTCTTTTTTTACCTTATTGATATTGAAAAATATCTGATTAACTTGAAAATTGTTTTGAGGTTTCATGTTACTTGCGTTTAATGGTTGTTCACTTTTCAAAATGGTTTCCTTCATATTCCATTAAACACGTACTTAAATTGCCACTCACAACATTGAATTAAATTTTGTATCATTCTTTAAAAATTATTAATAACTTATGAAAAAAATTAGCTTGTACGGTTTTTAATAATCGTTTGTTACAGTCTTAATTTTTTGAGAAACTACGATATTTTTTAAATCTTTGGGGCAGCCGATTTTCTCATTTTAATTAAAAATTACGGTGCAAACGGTAGAAAATTATTGTGTTGGAATTTCGTCGAGTGTTAAATCTATATAAATAAAACTAAAACGCCACAGTGTTAAATTAAATTCCATGTCATTCATTAAGAATTATTAAAAACTTATGGAGAAAATTAGCTTTCGATGGTTTTCAAAAATCGTTTGGTTCTACTGATATTTTCATTTTAATTATTAAAAAATATCAGACGATAAGGATTGTAATATTTTATATAAGTGTTTTTACATTAAAAATATTAGGCATGAAAGTATTTTCACCCCTAGCAACGCCGGGTATATTAGCTAGTGACAAATAAGAATTAATTTTTTTAAATGGAATGTTTTTTTTTTTTACTTCCCGTCTTAAACTGGTCTTTACTAAAAACCTACCGCGAACAATCAAATGGTCATTATCAAACTGCATTTCATCATCGAATTGTTGGTACACTTAGTGTTAAATCTAAAGCTTCAATTGTTTTAATTGCATATCATGCATTACATAAATCAAATTTGATGTTTTAGCTTTAGAAGCTGTTAAGCGAATTTCCATTACCTCCAGGCTTTTATATTTTAAATTATTGATTTTTCGATCCAGAGTTTTTATTACCAGCAGACGATTTTTTTCCGAATTACGTACAGAAAACTAGTAGTTAAATTTGAAATAGTTAATCAAAAATAAAATATATATAAGTCAAATCAGAAAATAATGTTAAATAAGAATAATATATGGATAAGGAAAAAACCGTAATATATAGTTAAGGGGGAAAAATCTCCCGAATAAAATTTTTATACTGAAATTTGAACGTGTTTTTGATTTTCTTGAGAACATTATTAGAATGATTCATTATTTCTGAATGCAAAGCAGAATTTTAAAATTTACTATTGTTCTGGGTATTGTTTTACTATTTTTTAATGACGGTAAGACAAAATCGAAGTTCTTTGTTCAATTCTCAACGTCGAGTCCAATTATATTAAGAGATATGAATTACATATTTTAAGTATTGTCATTTAGGAGTTATTCTTTGTGTAACTAGGTTAAATTTATAGAATTTTTGATTGTTGAATTGTTATTGCTTTTTAAATAAGGAACCATGAAAATTAAATAAGGAATTGATAAATTATAGGAATAAATAAACTTAATAAGGAATCATAAAAATCATTGAAATTTAATCACTATATAAAATAATTTTATTTCAAAAATTTGTAACCAGATGAAGTAATGAATTCAAACTATTATAATTGTTCATTTGTAAGATTTCACCAAAACTGTATATTGTTTTTTTCTTCTAATGTTAAACCGTGAAAAAGTAGGAAAACTAATTATTTATGGAAATGTACGTAACAAATTTTTTATATGTATATGATATGTTTTCGTTGTTGTAGTCGTTAAATAAAAAACAGGCCGAATTATTAATTAATTTTCCTTTATTATTGGGAGAGTGACGGAATGTACGTACATCTCAGTCGAAGTTTTTAAGCCAAAAGAGAGCAGAAAATCCCTGCTTTTTCTCAGGTAGGGATTTAACAGACAGACACGTGATCAAAGTGAAGGGAATTAGAGCTATTTTTACTATATTACGTAAGTGTTTTAGGGAAAATGTATGGTGGCAATAAGTCGCTGATATCGCTATTTGTGTGCGCGTGGAAACGATTAAAATATTCTTTTAGTAATAAATATATCAAAACGAGAGATTTAATAAATCTCCAGAGCGGCAAATAGAACGAAACTGGAGTTTAAGAAAAGTGATTTTGGAATACATTAAGACTTTAAAATATATAATATTAGAATTTGAAATAAAATTAAGTGAGATTATTACATATATATCTTGCAACGAAAAGAACTGCTTTGCTTTTGACTGATGCATTTTTACTTCCTGTATCTATACTTATGAATGGCAATATTTGTTTGTGTGTCTGCGATGTCCAGACGAATCTATCGCACTTACAGCCGTGAAATTTGGCACACCGGTAGTCGTAATGGTGACTGAATGCACCTCGAAGCCGTAATTTTAAAATTTTATCTAGAAATTTTTTTTATTTAATATTTTGTGTTGTTTTGGGGGATTTTTCGCACTCATTTCTCAATAGCATGGCGCTTAGAATAATTGTACAAAAAAAACAGTTACACTATCGGAAAGAACAAACGATTTCCGTTCTAATGAAGTTTGTTTCGCACGTTTAACGTAATTTACTGAATTTTGAGAAATTTTTGAAAAATAGTCACTTTTATGGTAATTTTTAATACAGATTTCTTCAAATTATCGCATCTGATGTTCTAACATCACTATAATTTTTAATTTTTTTCATCTTATAGCTGGGACGTTTATGTCGGATTTAAAACACGAACTGTTAAAATATTTTTTTTTTCTTCTTTTTTTTAAAATTAATTTTTCCCTGGTTAGTTCAAACAGTTTTTTTTTTGTTAGCGAGATTTAACAGCGAGATTTCTCCGAACGATTCCAGCACGCATTGTTGCAATTTCATTGGTTGCTGCGTGACCTTCCTCGTGGCATGTGACGTCATACGCTTTCATTACAATCCGATTTCTTCCGGCAGGTCAGAAACATCATTACATTTTTTACGTCATTACATTCGCGCCATCGTCATCTCAATAATATATACATTTCTGTTTTGATAAATGTCATTGAAAATCAATAATGTGTATCTTTTGTTTTCAAAACTTTTCCGTATCATGTTGGCATTTTCCCCCCCCAAGTCCTGATTCCACGGGCAGCGCCGTGCGCGTACTGCTAGTGTTATATAAAAGGGGTTTTTTTTTCAAAAAAATGCTTCCTTCCTCAAATGATCATTTAAATACTTTTAAAAAGACACCTGAAATGCAATAACCTATTTAAAGAATTTATAACAGTCTTAATTTAATTAATGTTTAAAATGAATTAACGCGTATTAATAAAAATTAGCTCCCTTTTTTATTCTTATGTATTAAAGCAACTTGAAAGAAAGAAAATTTCTGTATTAATATATGACTTTTATGCTGAATTTCGTAAATCAGTTTATCAAAATATTTCAAGGTTACTTGAATAGTTTTTCTGTTTCTTTTGTGTCTTTAACGCATGTAATATTCAACTGTTAAAAAGATTGAAATGTATATTAAACTAAATAAATATTAAAATATTTGTTATGGCCGTTGATTTAACTACAATGTTTTCTTTTATAAATTGCTTATATTTATAAATAGATTGAAATTAGATAATTACATTAGAAAAAATATAGCCGTTTCGGTAAAATCCGCATAATTTGATTTATGAATTCAACCGTATTTCAATTCTGATCTGAACTTTCATTATTTTAATCAAAATATAAGCTCCAAAATTACTAAAATATATTGACGTATTTTTTTGTACGTTCAAAAATAAATAAAATGAAATAAATAAAATTGAAAGAATACGTTTGCGTATTCTTTCTATTTTAAATTAATTACGTTAAAATATACTCTGTAAAATAATTTAAATAAAAAGGAAATTTAAAAATTTGTAAGATATACTTTTGTTTAGATTTTGATGACATCTGTTTTAGCAACTGCATTGGTCGAAATGTAATGACTTTCCATTTCTGTCCTTGTTGACTTAAAGAAAAATTATAGTTTTCAAACTTTTCTAATTTTAAATTAATTTAGAAACACAATCCGATTAAATACTCTAAATAGGAAACATTTTCAATAGCCCTGTGAAATAATTGTGATTTTGTTCCTAATTCTGGTAGCTTCTGATTTAACAATTCTATTGTTCAAAATATTTAAGAAGTTCCAAAATTGCTGAATATAGTCACACATTGATTACACACATTATAAACAAACGACATCGCATTTTCCTTTGTTTTAATTCGACGACGAAGAAAATACCACCTTATTGTTCAACAAATGTATATATAACTAGCAGTTTTTGTATTCTTCGTAATTAAAAGCAATATGAAATTGAATCGAATAAAATATTTGATGCAGAAAATATCGTCTGTGGTTGACTATAATTATTTTATTACTATGAAATCATTCTAGCAATGAATTATTTTATTCAACTAAATATACTTAAATAAAATACAAAACAACTATTATATTTCTTCTGTATTGTTACAGTTTTAAATTAATATAAAATCACATAAAATAAAATAATTGAAGTTGGAAAGAATTTCCAATATTTCTATAAAAATATAAATCTTTAAGTTTCACGATAATTACCGATGTATAATAACCGTAAAAATAACTGAATTGTGTTTACAAATATGTGTACCATATTGTATTATCATATTTTTTCCCGTCAAATAAAGCAAATTATCCTCTCACACTAATGCAGTTTTAAATTACTTGAATTGAAGAGTACTGTTCAGTAAAATATTTTAAATCGAAAACATTCCATTATTTCAATAAAACATGCACCATTTGATTTGTCGAAATATATCTCCCATTAAAAGTACGGCCGTTAGAATCTTCTTTTTATAGAACATCATTCTGATACGTTCTTTAATGACACACCTCGTCATCACAAATACACTTTGACATTCTATTAAATCCGATAAGATAAAAAAAAAATGTATTAAAGAATGGATCGAATTTCTTCACCTTTTCAAATACTAAGTAAGTGAACACCCGTCATCAATAATGGGTCGATGGTTTTTTCCATTCCATTTCTTCCCTGGATCTTTTTCTCAATCTCGAGAAGCTAATTATTTTTATCATGAATCAATCGCTTGACCTCTCCAACGTAATTACAAGACTGTTTGCTACACTGAAATATTTATCGCTTCTCTTGGTGGTTGCCGGATTCAATTGCTCCTTGCGAAATCTGCGAGACCGGCGGCCTGCGATATAAAATGTAATTTTTTTTTCGCTCTTTTGCAAGATTGATTTGTTTTGAGGAAGAGGTTTCATTTTTAAAGTCAGGGCCACGGTTGGTATATTTGTAATTTGTTTATACCGGCCCGAACCGCGAAATTGCCACCTGTATTCGCATACCTTCTTAACTGCTTAGGAAATAAATTAAATTATTGCGAAAATTACTACTGCAAATATTTATTATTGAAAATTTTGCCCTGAACTGTAATCTTTTTTCCTGGGAATGCTATGTTTCCCGGATGTTGTTTTCCCGGCAAACCGTTATAAGCAGTGGTGTAGTTGCTTGCTAACTAAGCAGTGCCGAAACGCTCTCGCCTGGGTGACAAAAATCGCACTCTTTTTAACCCTCTGACTGCTTATCCCGCGATTTCCGCGGGTTGGATGTAAATCTATTTTCTGCTGCATCCAGCTATTTTCGCACGCTAATGGGTTTACTTAGTATTTTTACAGGGCGAGAGAATCAGGAAAGTCAAGGAAATTCGTAAAAATATCTAAAAAACAGGGAAAATTAATAGTTATTTGTTACTTGAGTTATTATCTATAAATTAGTATATTATGTTTAGCGACATTATTTATACAATAATAAATGGATTTTTTTTTAAATATATTCATTATAAACAGGTTACTTAGTTAGAAAATTCATTTTCTTATGATTTATGTTCAGAATAAAGATTTGAAATAATTTATTTGGCAGTTTCTCTTGTTTAAATCTTTGCTAAATATATATATTCATTAGGTATATAAATTATACTATTTTATATATGCTGCAACATGATTATTCTGATATCATCGCAAGATTACACTGTAGTATTGGGCTGTTTTAAAGTTTAGAAGCAAAGATCATATAGCTTTACTGTTAACATAATTTAGCTTGTGTTGTCGAAAGGTAGTTTTTAATGTTTTCTTGAGATTCTTATGCAGTGTTAAAGACAAAGTATTTTGTTAAAATTTCCAGATTTTTTACATATAAAATTGTAATATACTGTTTTTTAATAGAACTTTTTAGGATGATTCACTCCATTTTTTATAAATTAAATTCAGTTAAAAATGTTATTTTTCATTTTTAATAACTGGTAAAGTGTTTTAATAACGTATATTGTACACATACAGTGATTCTGAGTAGGGAGAAAGCCAGGAAACTAATATAATTAGTAGCCGTAAATCAGGGCAATGTTGTAAGTTTAGTCAGAGAAATCAGGGAAAAGTCAGGGAAATTTTTTTCACAGTTTCTGTAGCCACCCTGTTTTAAAGCGTTGGTTCATATTATACTAATAAAGCCTTGCAGGTAAATAACAATTCGCTTGGTTCAACGTATTTTAACGTGTTTTCAAACGTTGCATCTAAATAGTAATTTTAAAAAAAATCGACAACCAGGGGGTTAAGAAGCTTTTTGCATTTTCTTCTTATCTATTTTTCGTTTTAAAAAAAGCAGTGGCGGAACGGCGTTCTGATACGTTCCGGCTCCACTACAGCCCTGGTTATAAGCCTTTCAATGGGATGGGTCGGCTTGAAGTACAGACTGAATTCGAATCGATTATAGGGCTATTTTTTTTAATCTGTTCTATGACTCCTAGTTTTTTGTTTGTTTTGTTTAATTATTAAATCACTTACGCATGTAATAAATTCTTTTCATCCGCACCTTTCAAAATACAATTACTTTTATTTTCACTATCTGCTGAATCGGGTGTTCCGAAGAGCTTCACGAGCCTCTTAAAAATACAGTCAGCAATTTCTTATCGGTTGCATTCCAAATTTCAGATATTCTCCGTTTCGAAGTTCAGCCGCTAATTTGCCGCTTTTTTTACGATTCGATGTTTGCCGTTAATTCGAACAAATTTCACACGCTGCATTCCCAAATTCGTTATAGAATGGAATCATCTAAATTATCTCATGAAAGCGTTAATCTGATCATTTATCTCTTCGTCGATTTAAAATAAAACTATTGAAGACTACAGTAAAAAAAAAAAAAAACTATTTAGTTTTTTCGGAACGATTACAATGTTCTTCAGATACGTCTACACACCTATTAATATCGCATGCATATATAAAATGATTTCGTGGTTGTAGTCAGTAAAAAGCCGAGTTATATTCTAATTTTCTTCATTATCCAAATATTTAAGTCATTTTTATGAGAGTATCGGACATGCGTGCATCTTAGTTGAAGTTTCAAGTCAAAAAGCGAGTAGAAAATCCCTACATATTCTCAGATAAGGGAATAACATATAAACACGTGATCAAAGTGAAGGGAATAATAGCTATTTTTAGTAAATTACGTAAGTGTTTTAGGGAAAAAGTATGGCGGCAATAAGTCGCTAATTTCGCGATTTATGTAGGCGCGTGGAAGTAATTAGAATATTCTTTTAGTAATAAATATGCCAAAACGCGAGATTTAATTTACACCTCCAGCGCGAGAAACAAAAAACGAACTGAGCTAAGTGCTGATTTTGGAACAATACTAAGACTTTAAAATGTATATTAGAATTTAAAAGCAAATTAAGCGAGATTATTACATATATATATAGAGAGAAAGAGTATATATATATATATATATATATATATATATATATATATATATATATATACATATATATATATATATATATATATAAAACAGAGGTTCGTTAAATAGAGGTCCGACTGTATATATAATGATATTTCGTTATGTGAAGTGTAGAGCAAACATTTTTAATAAGCAGGCAGTCGTAGATTCAGTCATTACTTTATTCCAATTATATTTATCCATTTTAAAGATGATCTTAAATAGATAACCGTTATAGTAATATTCAAACCAATGGCCATCGGGGTGAAGAGTTTACGCGCAAAGCAAAGCATCTGAGCAGGAAGGAATTACATTATAGAAAAGGGACAGAATGCAACGTGCATGAGCTGGGGAAAAGGGTATACCCCTCAGATCTCATGACTCCGGAAGTTAAAGTAGGAGTGCGGCTCTCTAGGATTGAAGTAGAAGTAATTAAAAATGAAATGGCTTTAGAAAGATTTAATTTAGAGATGAAAAAGTTATATCATTACATGTATATATAATCAAATGCTTATTATTAGATTATATATACATATATGTTTATAACATCTCGGCTTGAAACTCTTCGAGAACTATTTCAGGACGGACTTCGTCACTTTGAACCAAGGTCAAATACCGAGCACAGTATCTTAGATGCCGTCCAAAACTGGGGAACGCCACAATAGCGTGAGAACATCTGATCCACTATGGAATATTTGACGTGCTCCAACCCACATGCACTGCGAAATTTCGGTAAATTCTGGTCTCGAACGCATAATCGTGCGATCCCGAAGCTGAGACTCTTCTACCTTATCCTCGAATTTGGTGCTCACAGCAAAGCTGGAAAATACATAAGAAAATAAAGCATTAATTTAATAGTAACTAAAAGAAAATATAACTAAAAATGAATTTTTAGCAAATTTTGATGAAACTCGCTATGCCAAGACGATTTTTTGAATTGTTTTTGCTTGCAAGCATCGAAAATTCTGGACGAAAGTCTAATTAAGAGACCTTGCTTTTGGAACCGCGACCGAGAGCTTGAGAAACTTTGGACAGCGACTCAACTTGGAATCGCGACCGATAGGTTGAGAAACTCTGATGTAGAGATTCTTCTTGGAATCGCGACAGAAAACTTGAGAACCTCTGATGCAGCGATTCTTCTTGGAATCGCGACCGATAACTTGAGAAA
>BGPR01012709.1:0-43961 GCA_013235015.1 Araneus ventricosus | reverse complement strand
AAAATAGTCTGGCTCACTATAACTATACAAAAAATGCTAAATGAAACTTGATATTTTATTGAAAACATTTTATGTGAATATTAAGCAAAGATAATTTTGCAACCTAATAATTATTTGTACTTAGTGAAAAAAAACAACCACTGTGCATTTTTAAAACTTTTTTTAATCTTTGGATATGAGAAAACCAAAGAATAAAAATATATATTGCTTTTCATAAGAAAACTCTAAAATAAAATTTGTCTGAGTGTTTTACTGGAAATCAAAATATTGGTTTCAAAAAGATTTTTTATATCATTAATTAGGTATTTTTCCAGAAAAAATGACATTTATGATAATTTTTCCTCCTAAGATCCATTTCAAAAATTTCACATTCCATTTTTTTCAATATTAATTAACTGTAGTATCTCATTTGATAAAAAAGAGTGAAATTTAAAGAAATTCAATAAAAGCAATTATTACAGACAATGCACGAAAGAATTTCAAGAAAAAAAATTCGAAGATGAAAAATAGATCTTGCATGTCAAATTACAATTTTTTCTATCATGTGCATTATTTCGGAAATTCTTTCCTTTTAAAAAATCATGCATTAGGCATCATGCATAATTTTTGAATGTTTGAATGAAAATTCGCCAATATAAGACTATAAGTTTTATTTATGCACATTGAAATTTGTTTCGCTAAGAAAATAAAAATGCAGTAGAGCGTATTTTTAATAGGATTTTTTAAATTTGATTCAGTTTCTCAAAAAAATATTTAATAGTAAAAAATAAATCACCAGAAAAATTAGTATTCTTTTTTAAATTTTTCTTACTACATCAGAAAATATTTCAGGAAGAATTAAAATCATTCAGAACCTTTCACAGTCTTTTAAAAGAAAACCTATAGCATTGGTAGAAGTAAAATTAGTGTTAGAAAATCAGTAATATTATTAGCACAAAACATCCGAAAGTATGTAAATGCTTGATTAATTTTCGTAAATTTTCTCAGTGGGGAAATTTTAAAATCGTGATTTGATTTTGAAAAATATGTTCTAAAATGAAATATTCTTATATTAAAGCAACGCTTAAGATTTCAACACTGAGAATATACGAGAAGAATTCAGATGCAAAATTTATTATTTCTTCAACCTGTTACACGCTCGACTTTCTTAGAAAAGGGAAGAGCTATGCATTTTTGGCTCTGGGCAGAAAATTTAAACTACTTTTCCTTATATTACTTTTAAAGCCAGATTTAGACTTCGAAAAAATAACTTGGAAATTCCATTAATTTTTTGGAATTTTTTTCAGTCGCATTTTACGCTTTACTTTTCTTAGAACATCTGAGTCGTCTTCAATTTGCAGTATATCTTCCAAATTTTTCTGGATGAGTTACTTCGATATATGATCTTTATTAAAAAGTCTCAATCATTTCTTATGAAATGGTTTTGTAAGGAAAAGTTTAGATTTATATAATCTGTCGCTAACGATTTTTTTCTTACTTAGATTGAAGAAGTTCTTCAGTAATAATGATTTTTGAATTTTCAAGTATAATGAAGATTTTATTTTAGATTTATTTTACTACCTAGCTTTTTTTTAGAGTAGTTTTTTGAGTTTTAGAGTAGGAAACATTTTTACATATCGTCGATTTTATAAGTGATTAACCCAACAACTAAATATTAAATCAAAGATTAACAAAGAAATTCACACCGCGTGTACTTTAATTTTCGTAATTTAGGTAAAAATCTTGTTTTGATATTATAATAATTACTAGCCGTCTGCAGTGACCAGTTCTTCGCCCGTAATAGTAATGGCCTGCAGCTATGCTCACCACTTGGCGAAATAAATTGGTGAATTGGCGGTTGTAGAGGCTGAGGGAATCTGCCAAGTTTTATTTTGCGATGCATCTCGAAATTGTAGAGTGATTGTGGGCAGGCGACAATTGATGACATATCTAGGGGTCGTAAACTTTCATATGAAATAAAAATTGCCGAAATAGATCCAGTGGTTGGGGTTAGGGGACTGTGTGATTGTCTTTACCCATAGGGATAATGTATAGCGAAGAAGTGTTTTTTCGATTTCTTTCGGAAATGTAAGGTGTAGGTGGGGGGGGGGGGCGGCGATCCTAGATGACATATCTAGGTGGCATAATCTCATAATCTTCCATATGACGTAAAATGATCGAAAGCGGTCCAGTGGCTTTGTCTGGGCTTATGACCACCGTGTTTTGCAAAATTAATTTAAATATATAGACTATAAAATTGTGTCATTCATAAACTAACTAACAAATAAAATATTTATACATGCTTCCTTTCATTTACACGCCTTGTAAATTCCCCAGAAAAAGTGTCTCTCACTAAGCTTTCATGAAAAAATCCAGTTCCTGTATTATAAAATTCTGTATATTTAATTGTTAAAAAGCATGAACAGCAATTTTAACTTCGGAAGTAGATAATGCCGAAAATGAGAGTTAAGACTCCTCTCTTTACAAAATTGGATGTATTTAGGAATATTGCTTATGTCTACTGTAAACCACTTGACTGTCTTCACAGTTCGTTATAAGTATATCGGGAATTATTATTATTTTAATTTAAATCCTAAAATGAAACCATTCACACTCGCTATTATTCGTAAGATACTATTTCGCTATCATTCGATACAAGAATTAAGTGTATCGGAATCCGTAAACACCTGAAGCGTTTTTTCTACTTTTGGTAGCATCAATACGACATCACATTTTGAAAGCAAAAAGGGTCACTTAATTAGACAGCAGAGAAAAGAAAATAGTTAAGGGATAATAAATAGGGATATCAGTACACAATATTTAACCCCCTCACACCTAGCGAGGCGTCCCGGGCTGTCTAAGAATTTCCCCTTAACAGCCACGAAGGCCAGTTTGAGGCGGTTGGCTTCTTATGAGGGGAGGTGAGGTTCTGAGATATCTTAGGAGATAAGCGCGATAGGGGATCCAATTATCCTTACCAACTACAGCCCATTTCCGTCCGCCATAAAGGAAGGTTATAGCAGGGGGCGGGGTAGGGGGGTAAATGACCACCCAGGTTTGGAGAGTCCAATTCATGTCGCTTCCTTCCATAAACTCCCGGTTTTAAAGGGGCTAGGAGGAAAAAGTTGCCTCGTTATTAAATAGTTAAGTGTACTATTTGACGTTGAAGCTCTTCTTAAGATTACAATATATAGCTTTGAAGTAAATAAATAATGGATTGATTTCTTTAAAAAAATTAATTAAATATGTTTATACCTGAAAGTTCGAGATTCTTTTATCATTGATCTGTTATTTTTTGGACAGTTATAAAAAAGAAAAGAAGTTAGAAAGTTTTCCTAATCCGATCTTTTTCTTGTTTCTGCAATAAGTTAAGAAATATGCCTTATTATATCTCTCTTTTCTTTCACAACTCCTCGAAGCAGGCTAATCTGTGGACCATTCAATCATTTTTCTAGGGAAATGTGTCAAAAAATCTCGTATAAAATCAATTCCGACAGAAAAGACATGTCTTAACGTATAAAGTGAATTAGATATCCTTTGGACCGTAAGTTTAATGATGGAAGTGACATATATAAAGAATATTCATAAACAGATGTTTATTTTAATGCATTTAACAGAAAAACAATCCATTAAAAATGTATTAACTTCCATTTATTAGTTTGAGCATTCACTTACCAATGCAACTCCCCTTCCCTCCACGCATGTGCATATGTTTCTAGGTGGCATGCAATATAATGTGCCTTTTATTCAACTTTTGTTTGATATTTCAGAAATTTAATTATTCTTTACAGATGATGTTCAATATTATCATATCGTGATTTCATTATTATCAAATTAAGTAAATATCATAGAAACTAGAAAATAATTACCTCTTCATTCGAGAGATTTCCCGTCAAATTTTATATCAAATAGATATATATGCGAGAGAAATGTCTAACTTTGATTGAAAACAAATAAAATAAACGTATGTTTTATGACAGGAAATATTTTTGTGCTTGCATATTTTTTACATATTTCTTTATCCAAAACACCTCTTGGTAAACAACATTCCGTGTAAAATATTTTTCGTTGTTCAACAATTTTATTACCATGAAATTCTCAGTTTGTCAAACGTAAGTCAAAAGTTAAAATCTCAAAGGAATTCTTTTTCGAAATTCTAATCAAAACAAAGCACTTCTTTTCTTGTCGATCGTTGCCAAAAAAATATTATCAAATTATGTCATCACTATTGCATTAAATAATAAGATTCATCTTGGCGTCCAAACTATATCACACGCATGATATATCACCGACGTAATTTATTACTTTCTATTAAAAAACGGAAATTAATTTGAAATATATAGGATTAATATCATTTAAAATGTCTCGGGAACTATTGAACACAGCGAGATAAATTTCTATCAATCGATAGAAAATTGTATTTCACTATTTTAAAGCTATTAAATTTGAAATTAGAACCACAATTACTCTTTTAAATATAAAATTACTGAAATTTAAGTTCTCTAACAATGAAATATTGTTGTTTAACGTCTCGCAGTTCTATGGCGCGAGAATTTTATTGTTGGTGACGTCGGATCGTTACCGAGAGACAGATATGGGCTATTATATTAATAATTCTATGCAACAAATAAGTTAATGGTCAAATATCTGGTGAAGGACTTTGCAATCTGAATAATTTCAACTAATTTTCTTTACTTTCTGCAACAATAATTACATCTGCATGATGAATACATTGATTTGCATGGTGTGTATTTCCGACTTTATGGTTACTACAATATTTTCTTGGTTGCCGCTTTTCTTTTAGCCGTTACTTTACACGCCTTTTGAAGTAAACTTTAAGTATCGTAAACGGTGATTCAACTAACTTACTTAAAAAGATCTTTAAAAAGAAGTTGCACTAAAAAGACTAATTTAAAGACAAATCTTAATAATGCCTTTAAATTGCGCGAAAATTACCCTATTTAGGGTTGGTGACAGTAAATACTGTATTTTATAAAGGTCAGACTGCTGAAATGATTAATTTTCATTTTTGCTTTATTTATCCACGTTGAAATATTATCCATAATTGTAAAAATTCTACATATTCATATCTTTATTTCTTAATTCTTTCTGTTCATATAAAGGCTTTACTTCGAGTTATCCTTAAATAAATATTAATTCACTTGACGTTTTATGTTCATTAATTTTTGATTTCATTCCTTTCGAAATGATTATGTTACGGTTAAAGTAAAAATATCCGCAGGTGGTAAAAATTAACATGAATAACAATACCTTATTATTCACAATAATAGGGAATTTTAAACAATTTAGTATGAAAAATAGCTAATTATTATTAATAATAATCAATCGATCGTAATGACAGTTAGAAATACATTTTTATTCAGCACCACTTTAGAGTCGAGTTTTGTACTACAAAGAATTTTCGTAAATTTCCAACAAAATAAAATATAAGCATAAGAATTTTTAAGGTATAAGCTATTTATTCAAAATGCACTTTATATGATAAAATATGTTTGCACATTATAATTTAGTCAAAATGAAGGCAAATTATCTCGAATTTGAAAAAAGTGCGACACAGACCGAGAGACGAAACAAGACT
Source organism: Araneus ventricosus (assembly GCA_013235015.1). Classification (NCBI taxonomy): domain Eukaryota; kingdom Metazoa; phylum Arthropoda; class Arachnida; order Araneae; family Araneidae; genus Araneus; species Araneus ventricosus. Next base: position 38,383 of record BGPR01012709.1, on the reverse strand, counting down.
CACTTCCCCGATCTGGCCTTTGACCCTCAAGCCGCTCCGAAATGGGGATGATTCACAGGTCTCGCCCCCTTCTATTGTGTGTCGTCTAGTGGTGTTGTTACAATCCTACGTAATGTGATGTTACCACTTTCCAAACTTTATCGCTCAAATATAGGGCTAAAATTTTAATATCATTTTGTTAGGTTTAAAATAGGTGTAGATTGCAATTTTTTTCGCATAATATTGTATTATCTCCGGAAACCCACCACTGTGCTAAATTTCAAAGCTGTAGCTCGATTGGAAGTGGGAAAGAAATCGATCTCAAGATTTGTGGACAAGACACTCGAGTTGAATAAAAGCTTATAAAAAATGGATTCAGTTCTGTGAGCCAGATAAAACATAACTCATTACGTCCATTTTGAAGCCACTCTAGGTCTATTTTAGGAGGAACATCGTAATTTCTAACCATAACCAACTGACGAAGATGGCACCTCCCCTGGGGGGGCCCCCCCCCCCTTTTAAACGTCGGGATAATGTTTGACCCCAGAGTATTGCAAGTGTATCTTCCCAGATAGCAAAGAAGGTTGCCATTTCTTTTTCCATAGGCTGTCCACGAAAGCATTTCCGCGCAAACCGTTTCGGAAACCATTCCCGCAAAATTGATGCAGGAAAGCTTTTTATGAACAACCTGTCCAGTCCTGTTTCCCCATCCGGTATAGTGGTTAGTGCTCTTGCTTTTCACCGGCTCGGAGGATTTTGAAGTTTTGTCACAATCTACAACGAAATCGTGCAAATAAGTTCAATTAAAAATTAGATTAAGCAAATGAATTGAAATTAATAATTAAGTTTTGATTAATTAAGATTCCTAGTTGATCTAATTAATTGATATTCCGCATAACTCTAAGTTGTACTAAGACGACGTCAGAAGAAGGGTGATAATAAAGGGGTTGGATCCCTCTGTTGGAGTACGGCTTTGAAGAGGGGTGAAAAAAAGGGGGTTGAAACCTTCTATAGGAGTACGTCTTCGGAGGGGTGGAAGGGGGGTTGAAAGGCCTGAAACAAGCTTGTAATAAAAGCTTGGAGAAAGCTTTCTAAAAACCTTACCGAAAACCTTGTTTCTTGTTGACTAGTGAACCTTTCCGCTACCTAGCCGAAAGGTTCAACCCTTGTCATGGAAAGCTTTGTGACAACCCTTACCCTTGCTGATCACAAGGTTTACAAAACCTTTTAGACAAGCTTTCCTTGCTATCTATGTTGCATAGAAAAAGGATTCTTCTGTAATCGGGTCTTGAACCCATAACCCTCTGATCTCGAACCGAGCCTCTACTATCAGACGAACGTGACAAAAATGGAAGTCTCAAATCACAATATCTCAATTTATTTCTTTTAAATACTAATGAATGCATTATTTGTTGTGCTTTTAACAAAACAATTATTTTTCTGAAGAAAAATGCATAGATTTTAAGTATCACAAAAATATTATCTACAAGACAGGAAAATTTGTAAATCTCTAATTCTGAAAACTTAATATTAACTTGATCATGAAGAGAAAAATTTTTATCTTTTAATAAGATAATTCATTTTTGGTCTCAAGACATTATATACTAAACACAAAAGATAGCCGCTACGTTTTGCATACACTAAGTGTTAGTTGAAGTTAGCCTCAAAGAATTCTCATATTAAATGGAATTATTTCCAATTAAATGGTACCATTTTCGTAAATGAGCTTTTGATAGTTGAGTGTAACATAGTGATTTTCTAGAATAATAGAAGAAAATAAAGAGTTTATTCTTCGTAATTTTAAGAATCGCTCAGATGGAGCCTCATTAAAAGGATATCAGAATTGTGTTAAATGGTTCACCGACTAAAACTCATAAATTTGACATTTCGAGATGAAGAAGGGAAAAAAATATCTCTAGAAACGTGTAAGAAATCAAAGTATCATTTTTTTTAAAAATTAGTTTCTGATGGCTAGCACTATTGTTTTGAAGGCAATGTCTGCAACTACACTGCAACTGAAACATATTAATTTATTTTTAAAACATTGTTATATGTAGAATATTTATGAAACAAATGCTTCAAAAAGTCCGTTTTTTTAAAAACACAAAATAGGAATTTTTAACGGAAAAATCATTTATCGACAATGAAACAAATGTATTCATTTATTATGTTACACATGTGGTGTCAAAGTCAATTTAATTCTTTCCATTTGTTTTCAAAAGCAAAATGCTATTTATATTACGAAAATTGAATCACTGAATTCTATTGTAATTATTGGAAATAATTTCTATAAACAAAAAGAGTTCTACAGAAAAATAAATATTTATTGTTATTTTCCTATTACAAACAATGCACCCTATTGCAATATTTTACCCTCTTTCATATTTTCATTAACTCAACTTAAAGCTCAACTTGCATTTTTGAATCCTATGAAATAAAATGTCAAACTGCTTTTCTGACTATATACTTTTTAATTTAAAATATAATTTTAATACTGAGTATTTTAATGTTCAGATCATTTATTTGTTTTGTTTCACATCTCTAGGCCGCGGTGGTCTAGTGGTAATCTCTCGGTTTAGGAGCCGGAGGAGTATAGGCTCTGAACCTGATTCCACTGAAGATCCGTCGTGTATTGGACCTCTTGCACGCTAAATTATGAGTAGGGAGCCAAACGTCCTCCCGCTGGTGTGGTGTAACACAACCCACCCCGAACCAGCCTACCCTACTGGGTTTAAAGCATTAAAGAGTCGGAGGGGAGGAGAACTGACCACCAGCAGCAGGAGAACTCAAGCCCCACTCGTATTTATTAAAAGTTTTCCTTCATATATACATACTACACCCCACAACATGGGTGGAAATTAAATACATATTAACATACAGTGATCTCTCACTTATGCGCGGGCGCAGGGGACAGCGAAAAAAACGCGCATAAGTGAGAGACGCACATAAGTGAAAAACCACAAAAGGGAGCTTACAAGTGAGACATCAATGCAGTGTACATGTATTTTTAATTAATACTATGAATATACTACTGAAAAATGTAAATAAGATGCTTCAAAATGCAAATACGTGTATAACTTCCATTAATTATTTTTTAAGAACACAAAGAAAATGGAAATGCTCCCCACGTTTTAAAATCGCTCTCAATGTCGATTCTGGGACATTAAAATGCTCCGCTAAAACTTTTTTCGAGGTGCAAGGATTTACTTCGAATTTTTTAATAACATCCATTTTACGAAAGCGACAATTTCGTTCTTTTCGCCATTTTAAAACGTAACCATCTAACCATAACAAAAACTCCAAAGATGGTTCTTTCGTTAGCGATCAATGCCACGTAGTAAATAAAGTACTAACCTCTCTAATTGGCTGCTGTATAAATGCGACTTTTACTGACGTCAATCACAAGAATCCCTTCGTACACCCTTATGTATAAGTTAGAGGAATGTGTTCCTGGAATCTGCAGAATAGAGGAAGGGCGAGGGAATGCATTCTTAGAAGCAGAACAAAAAGGGTTTTTGTTCTGCTGGAAAAAAAACATTTTGAACAAAGAAAATTTTCGCGACGCGCATGAGTGAGAGGTGCTTTTTCAGTGCAGCGCATAAATGAATAAGACTTATCATTGTTTTCCTATATCTCTTGCCGGGACAGCGGAAAAAACGCGCATAAAGAGAGCGCGTATAAGTGAGAGGTCTTTGTATACAAAAGTCTCACATTACAAGGGCTCACCCGGCCAAGGAGACAATACAAATAACAGCATGTGGATTGAAGGTTATTTACTAATAAAAATTTACCATGGCCGGGGAGAAACGAACAATACATTCCCAATTTTAATTATCAATGTCATTCCACCCATAAAATGCGATGCGTGAGATGTAGCGCAAATACAGAAACAAAGTCAACCCAAAACCACACTCAAAACAGGCACAGACAAATTATATCGAGCCAAAAATCGAACACACAAACAAACTCTACACACAAAAGGAGTTGGCAATCAATTTTTCCTTCCCCTTTTTCTTTAAAAAATATAAAAACTAATCCATTCTCACCCACACAACTAATCAGTTAAAACTTTAAAAATGCCAATACTCTATTACCAAGCATGAACCGTGTATATTGATTAAAACCATGTAATAAAAACCAACAGGGGTAACCACTCCCAGTGCAGGAAACCCACCAATTCAAAGATACCCAGTCCGTCAAGTGCAACGCAGAGCAACCAGGCCCGCACCTCCAACACGACAAGGCGCAACCGACCAGGAAAGGGAATCAGACATAGCGGTCATACATTAAATTTTCAATGATAAAAGTCTTATTGAAAACAATTTAATTAAAACCATTATAAAAATCCTAAAAGTCTAAATTTAATTTCAAATGTCTAAAATCTCAAAATAACAAGGCCATGAAATCGACGCTGGTGTGGTGCAAAAGCTTGGAGACCGGGGTACCAGCTCAGGTGTCGTCCTCGTCATCTGATTACAGTACAAAAGGACGAGGTGCGTCCGAAAATAGCCCTCGCGTTGCTTCAAAACGTGACCTTGATATAATTAAACTAAAATAAATCGTCTAAAAGTAGATCTTATAATTACAACCAACTATGACCTTCGATAATAAAAGTGTTACAAAATTTATAACTGAGCAGATTTTTTAAAGACAACTTTAGTAACTAAACTAAACTACATTTTTAATTTTCAGCAAAAGAGTAATGAAGATGTTTTTGATAGCTAGAAATTCCTGTGCAATGAAAATGAAAAATAGGCTTAACCCTCTCGCACCGAGCGAGGCGCTTTCGGGCGGTCTAAACATTTCTCCTTAACAGCTACGGACCCAGGTAGCGCAACATGTTGTCCGATATTGTACGATATTGTTCGATGTTATATAATATTATACGTTATTGTACAATATTATACAATATTACGAATATTGTTCAATATCGTACAATATTTTGCAATATCTTTGTGCTACTAGGAAAGGCCGGTCTGAGGCGGTGAGATTCTGAGATAGCTTCGGAGATAGAAGCGGAAGGGGGTCCAATTATCCCATCCAATCACAGCCCATTTCCGTGCGCCTTAAAGGAAAATTTTAGTAGGGGATGGGGTGGTAGTGTAAATGACCACCTAGGTCAGGAAAGTCCAATTCATGTCGTCTTCTCCCAAAAAGTTCCGGTTTTAAAGGGGCTAGAAGAAAAAAGTCGCCTCAGGATTAATGAGTTAATGATATGGGTAAAACTATAATTATAACAATAAGCCTTTTACTAAGCAGTATTTGAGAACACAGTTGAACAACAAATTATTGCAATAAAAATATAAGTTAATGTCATGGAATATTTTTCGAACTGACTCATTGTAATATAAGGATCACATTTAGACAAATACTGTCGAAATCAGTTCAAAAGTGTCAATTGAGTAGAATTGATACCTTAACCTTTTGCGGACAGGTACGGTGTATAATGTGCGCCACAGTTCACCCATCTTGAGATTGAGGTGAAAGAAATCCAGTTAACGAAGAGGAAAGCGGCTAAAATTTGGACACAAATATGTGTATTACCCATCCATTCAAACCCCTATTCTTATTACACTACGGAAAATAAAGTTTTATATAATTAAATAAGCACAGAGTTGGAAAAAATTAGATAGCGTATAGAGTGCCCCAACCTAGTCTGAGTGTTCAAAAAAGTTATTTGTCAGCAAAGTCTACTTACAATATTTTCTAGAAATAACTTAATGAAACACCTTGTAGTAGAGTGCAAAATAGCATGCAGGTTGTCGATTTTCTTCGAGATTGTAGTATTACTTTATTAGAAAGCCTTTTGATTGATAATGATTTATGAGATTGATGATGATTTATGAGCAATCTGATTTCATCTGTGTATCAGATTCATCTTGTTTGACGTATTGGACAAATACAATTATCACATCTAATATAGTTGAAACAAAGTGTAAAACATGAATAAAATTATTACATCAGATAAACTAGCTCACAGACTTGCCTGATCAATCATCCTCACTGTGTTTTTTAAATATTTAAAGGCTTTTCTTCCGCTTAACGAAGAGGGTTAAACGCGACTTCCTTCAAAACAAATATTGTTTCATTATTCATGAACTTACTAAATATATTTTATTAATTGTTTTTTATACAATTCGTCACGATGAACTGGGATTTAAAACCATAAAATAATTGTTTGATAATTAAATATGTGGAATGAAGGATCATTCCTGTATTAGATATTAAGGTGTATTTTCTATGATATTTGAACAAAATCCATTCGAATTCAAAGTTTATTTTTCCATTTAGAAGAGCTTATATTATTATACCTTGAGAACCAGAAGATTTGTTGAAAACATATTTTTTGCTAAATATCATATATGATCAAAGGAAAGTGCAGATTAATAGTTGAAACAAAATTTATATGTGAATAATTAGGAAATTTCCTAATTATTCACCATATAGATTAATAGTTGAAACAAAATTTATATGTGAATGTTTAGGAAATTTCATAGTTATAGATTATGGACTGTGAAAAGTTATATTGCTAAGTAGTAGCCTAGTGCAGTAGTGCGCAAACTATTCTCATTTACAACCCCTTCAATTTGTGTAAAATTTTTTCGCGACCCCTTCTAGGGTCGTGACCACATTTTTTGGAAAACAGCCTTATATTTGCTATCGCCAATTAAATTTCTTTGAATTTAGCGACTTACAAAAATTTTCTCGTGACCCCTTTGGGGGTCGCGACCAACGGTTTGCGCACCACAGGCCTAGTGTTTTAAAGCATGGCAAGTCTGGGGAGCATAAATCGAGGAAGAAGGTTATGGGTTTAATCTTCTGTGTATACACTTAACCAGCATTAGCCAACACTTCTGCAGTAGAATGATAAGCTGTTAGATAATTTTTTATCTTTCTCCAAGTGAAACAAAAATGTGGGATAGTTTAATAAGAAATACCCCATATATTGGAGCTAATTCAGACTTCTTTCACAGATGTTAACAAGTTGTTCCAAGTTTCCTCTTTATTTGAACCCTTGATTCATAGAATTGGCTAGATATGACAGGCCATGTGGCTTACTTTGTTATATTGCTGATATTAACATCTTGTTTTCAAGTTTCTGAACAGGTATATTAGGGCAGACTTTTTAATTTTTAAACGTAGTCAGATGACGAAGGCAACACTTGAGCTGGTATCCCCCTCTCCAAACTTCCGCATGAGGCCAGAGGCCGAACATTTGACCATCGATGGATTTAACATGCACCAGGGCGGTGTACACGGAGAATCTTCCGCGGAATCTCTTCTCAAACCCCAAACCCTCTGGTCACGAAACGGAGACTCTGCCACCTAGCTAGACCGGTTAGACCAAGTACGATTAGAACCTCCAGCAGAATTTTCTTACAAAACATTTTTTAAACAGATTATATTTTTAAAAATTTCTTTGAAAATATAGCTTTTCTGAAATGTATTTCGTTGCTTAATCCTCTCACACCGAGCGACGCGGTCCCGGGCAGTCTAAAAATTTCCCCTTTCAAGCGACGAAGGCTGATCTGAGGCTGTTGGCTTCTTTTGAGGGGAGGGGAGTTTTCGGAGATAAGCGCGGTAGGGAGTTCAATTATCCTTGCCAACCACAGGCCCATTTCCATTCGCCTTAAGGGAAGGTTATAGCAGGGTAAAGGGGTGCTGGGGTAAATGACCACCCAGGCTGGGACAGTCCAATTAATGTCTCTACCTCCCAAAGAGGCCGGTTTTAACTAGCCAGAAGAAAAATGTCACATCGAGATTAAAGAGTTAACAACCAATACCACCTATCTCAATTTTTTGAAATTTCAAAGAGGAAGAAACAACTGAATCTTTCGCAACCAATAAAAAATATTTCTGATTTTTTTTTTCGCATCTCGTAGGAACATGTGATCTCATGTTCAGATGAGAATTTAAAAAAGATCATAAATATTCAGTTGTCGAAGTCGATAAATTCAGTTGTTTCTATCTCTTTGAAATTTCAAAAAATTGAGATAGGTGGTGTTGCTTGTTAAGTGACGATTTGCTGTATAAAGACTCCTCTATACTGGACAAAAGAAACTGATCTTTATTCATATTTTATTTCTGTTTAGATAACTGACCTTTATTATCAAACATTTCCATCAATTATTATTGTTTTCCTATTGGGTTTTTCGTTAATAAGTTTAAGAATTTGTAGATAAAAATAATGTTTCATACCATCTTTTAATTTCTATTGTCACTTTACTTTCTCGTATACGAAGTATACAAAGAGAAAGTATTGTAATCGTCAAAAATTCGAACTCGAGATTTTGACGAATCTCCACGTTTTAGACCTCCCTGAGTTCGAAAAACACAATTTTGGAATTATGTTTGTCTGTATGTCTGTGCACACGATAACTCGAAAACTATTAGACATACGGGTATGACATTTGGCACGTGATTCTGGCACATAATTTGCAGGCTTCTATTCAATTTTGGACAAATTCCGTCTACGGGAAGTCTGTCTGTCCACTTTCATGTGAACACTATAACTCAGAAACTTGAATAGCTAGACGGATAAAATTTGATACAGAGTTTTATCACCAGGAATGTAGGTCCGCATCAAATTTTGGGCCAAATACGTCAAAAGGTTGACTGTTTGTCGGTCTGTTTTATTCTCATACTTCTAAACATAATAACTCGTAAACCTTAAAGCTTTGAGAAATAAAAATTGGCATGAGGCATGCTAACAATAATTGTAGATCCGTGCCCAATTTTAGTTTCAATCAGTCAAAAAAGAACGTGTTCAAAACGCCTATTTGTCTTTTCTCGTTACACAATGATGCGAGGTTCTTATTGCGTAATTGCGCGATTCACTTGCGCTAATCCTTTCCGCTTCTACCCACGTCTTTCGCCTCCAAACTTCCGATTCCCAAGCTTTTTTTCTCCGCTGCGTCAGGGACGCTTGTTCGTTTTGCTGCCTTTTAACTTATCTTTTCTCCATATTGTTAGGAGTCTACGAGAAAGTTTAGGGGAGACCACTCCCGCTGGTTTGAATGAAGGAAATACTGTCAGCTTTCACATACGAGTACAGGGGTCCCACTGGGGAGCGCCACGAGTATGTGGATGAGAAGCCACCGGATAAGTAAGCGGGGTCTCGCTTCCCTGGTGAGTTGCGATAATAATGGCTTGAGTTTGCCCTCTGTCGGTGATAGAGTGTACCTTCTTCGGGAGGAGTCGGCCGCGGTCGGTGATGTCTGCTAGGTATCCGGCTTTGCAGCTACCATCACTCAGATACATCGGACGGAGAATGCTCCAAGTTGAGGTGATTTAGATATGAAATACCAGCTCAAGGACCACAGAAACTTGAGATGAGTGCCTAAACAAAATGGTTGTTTATGTCAAAAATTGCTATGGTCCAAAGTTTTATGACGAATTAGAATTATAGTCATAAATAAGTTTCCTAAATGCCCTGTTTATAAATGGTGAAACGGACTATAAAAATAACTTATCATTTGGTAATTCAATATAACTTAAAACTAATGACGGCAATGACATTTTCGAAATTACGTTCTGACTTTTAACAGCCAAATAATATCACGTCTCCTTATTAAACTTCTCACTTGATGATAATGTTGGCTATTAGTCTTCATTGCCAAGCACAAAACCCATTGTTTTAATTAAATTTTCATTTCAATCGTATTGCTTGAAGTATTCAATTTTCATGCTTGTCTTGCACAGGTTGTAATGTAATTAGTTCATTCGTCAGCGTAAATAATTGTTTTAAGTAGCGGCGAAAAACTCATATTGGCTTGGTTTTGTTGAAGCTTTAATGAGCAAAAGCCAGACTCCAGCACAAATTAGTGTAATGGTTAATTTATTTTCTATCTCAAAAAATGTTTCTGCAAAATTAAAATGCAGCCCAGAATGAGTGATGGAATCTGTGTAAGTATGCTTTCAATGAACTTAACCGCAAATTGAATATTTTAAAAATCTGTACCTTGAATGGTATTAATTGACAGAAGTAGAGGTACCAGATTTGTAGTTTTATACACTGCTTCTGCAATTTAAGAGAGTTTCCGACTTTTATTTTAACGCAAACTTACGTCCCTGCATAGTGGTCTAAAGGGGTGTAGGGAAAGGAAAAAATTATGACGCTTTTCGTGCTAAAGTTAAACGCTCATAGCTCCGCAACCAAATAACATAGGGAGTTGGTTTTAGTTTCATTTAACAGAGAAAGATGGACATTGAAGATTGCAAAAAGAAATTTAGAGTTTGGAATTAAGGTTTAGTCACAGTTGAATTGGAAATTTTGTAAAAATCACTAAGAATTTTGATGACGTCACAGCGACCGATGCGCGCGCACATAGTGATCAACACTCATCCTAACTGTCTGGTGGCCTCAGTCGATTATTCAAGTACATTGGGCAATTCATTCATCGATCTTACGTTCAGAAATATTACTTCAGAATTGTTGAATAACATTTGGTATTTTTCATACCATCTTCCGATTTTACATACGATTGTTACTAACAGAAATTGTCTTCAATATTAAAAGCATGAATAAATATATCACAGTTAAGAACAAGAATTTTTTTCGCGGAAAAAAAAACCCAGCCAAAATCACGAATCAGTCACATAAATTGAGAGTTACAAAGAGCTACTCCAGTCACATAATCTCATAGTCACAAAGAGTTACTTCAGTCACATAATTTCAGAGTCACAAAGAGTTACTTCAGTCACATAGAGTTACTTCAGTCACATAGAGTTACTTTAGTCTCATAGAACTACTTTAGTCACATAGAGCTACTTTAGACACAGAAGGTCACAGTTGAGTAAGGTAAGTAAGTCTACGCCCCTCAATCCCAGCGGCCGTTTAGCAGAGACAGCCTACCGTCGATGTTTTATGAGTAAACACAATTTTTCTGTGAAATTAGAAATTTGTTTTATATTCATCAGGGAAAAGTAATATCTTCTCCTCCATCTTTCTTGAATTTCATATCTCATTAAATCATTTTTGTGGTTTTTATGTTTAGCAACGCTCAGTTAGTTCACTATTATATCGTATATACTTATAAGCGAATGCTTCCGTTAACGTAATCATATTACCAGACATATATTATGCGATGAAATTTGAATCAAGTGGTTATGTTAGACTTATAAAAGAAGCCTTTATACTGGTATGCATTTATTTTATTTACGCCAATATTTTAGAAAACCAATATAAAACAGCTATATATTATATTTACTTCAGTTAGTAATTAAAAATAAACATCCAATATGAAAATCTGAAAACAGCCAAAATGTAGAGTTAATTCTTTGAGGGAAGTCAGTACACGAAACTCAAAAATTCGACTATTATATTTTTATATACTTGAAATCTCCATTTTAAGACCTTTCTAATTGTATAAGTCTTTTGCTCGTGTTCATATTAGAAGTAAGTTAAAATAAACTTTAAAAAAATGTAAACAGATTAATGTAACAGAAGATTTTTACCTTTAACTTGAATTATCTAAAAATGGAATTTTTGAAACTTCCTGTACCGTTTCCTAAAAATCTGCTTTATATATGCTCTTGAAATTTTTACCACCTATTCTATACATATAAATGTATAAACTGATGTGAAATGTTTTTCTGATATTCCAAAACTATTTCGTAATAGTGCTGGTCTCGTGTTAGAAAATTGCATTTTTTCATTCATAGTAACATTCAGTTAAAAATTTAAAAAAAAATAACCAAGCTATATTTATGTAAACGATTCAAATCTGTATAGAAATAAATGTCTACTTAAACAGTATAAATAATTTCAAACATGTATCTATAATAGAGTGAGAGAAAAGATAAATAGAAAATGGTCAATTTAACATTGGCAGTATAGGGGGTAATACCTTAAAAAAGATTTGTCAAACTGCTAAAAGCTGTTATAAAATCTTTTTGTTTTCAACCCAGTCTTCTGCATTTAGCCTAGTCTAAGAAATTTTACCACCCGTCAAAAGACGTCGTGGACTACATACAGAAAAATTGTATCTAAACTCGAAGTCTAACAAAAAGGATAGAACTATTTACAGGATTGTATATCAGAATTTTCATCTAGTTTTGAATCCCATATTTTATTGTTACTTTTGGCTACTAATCAACTTCAACTTTTGAAGTACAGTGCACTCCCGATTACCCGGTTAATCACCGGGAGGGATCGCACGGACAATAGAAACACACGGATAATCCGGAAACTCCTTTTTATTAAAGAAAAAGTCAACATCAGTACAAAAATATATAAATAACTTACATTTGCATACGGTATAACATCAAACTAAGAATTTTCCTTTTAACATTTACTGCTTTAAAAATTCTGTAATGCGTCTTTGCTTCTGCTGTTTGTTCATCTCTTGTCGTATATCGACACACATTTTACGAAACGCAGTAACGTCACCGTAATCAAATCCTCTGTGTCCCATATAATCTAACAAAGTTTCCACAGATTGTAGAGCAGCAGAATGAGAAATTGTATTTCCCTCATTTAGTACATCTTCTGCATCAGTACTAGCTGATCCTCAATTATTAAGTTTTTGAAGGAGTTCTAATTTTTGTTTAACATTTTAAACGTTTCGTTTTCGTTTCATACGACTCATTTTTACCAGTAAAAAAATTCACACTACTAACTGACAGTAAACAAGACGCAAAAATTAAAGAAACACGTGCGAAAGTGAAAGAGGACGAAGAAGTTAATGACGTGTCAGAGAGAAGCGTATTCGAACGAGAATGAGCTAGCAAGAAGTGGATGATTCATTTCTCGGAAAATTAGGGGCGGAACCGGAAGAGATTGCACGTGGAGGAAGAAAGAAGGAATCTATTCTTTAGCCTCTGCCGTCACGGCTCACTGGTTTCACGGAATGAATCTCTCGATCGAACATCAGCAGCGGTTTTACATGCATGATAAACGTGAAAATGTTTCTCTATAAATTTTTTGTGAGTCCGGGATGAGCACGAATAATCAGAGCACGGATAATAGAGAGTATACTGTATTTGAAGAAAGGCAAACACGCAGAAAGTATGAAGACTTTATTACGTTACATAATTTCAGAATTTGTTGCCACTTTACTTTACGCCAAGTCATAATTTACGACGCAGATACCGGCAAATGCAGTGGTTGTTCGTGCAATAGGGCCGCAGATCTGCAGCCCCCTAAAATTATTTTAAAAGCTGGTATTTTCGTTTTTACTCTTATTTGAATACTTTTCAGCTTCAAAAGTTCAATAATCAACGAAAATGGCAAAAAAGTCATAAAAAAGTAAAAGGAAGACGGAAAATCAATCATCATCTAAGGGGTATGCAGACTTGAGCTGCATATGCTTTTGCCCTTGCGAAGGAACGAAACCCTCACTATGAGACAACTCGGAGTAATAAATCAGAAGATAAAAACCAACGCTTTTTCCATAGACAGTATTTAGCTTGCGACTTCCGCTTTTGCAGTCCTCATTTGGCTTTTTATCGCTTTCGCTTAGTAGGCCAATCATTAGGTACACTGTAAAAAAAATCCCGTAAAATTTACGGTTTTAAAATGGCAGCTGGGTTGGTTGTGCAAAACCGTAAAAGTTACGAAGTAAATCCGTAGGCACAACGATTTTTTACCATACAGGAACAATTTTTTCCCGTAAAAGTTACGAAGTAAATCCGTAGTCACAACGGTTTTTTACCGTATGAAATTAAGTTTTCTCCGTAAAAATTAAGTCATTGAAGTAAATGACGTCATCGACTGAGTTGAGTTGTTTTTCTCCTTCTGTTCGAGTTGAAATGTACTGATGTGTATCATCAATTAGGAATATTAATTAATCAAGGCTTAATTATTAATTTCAATTAGTTTAATTAATATAATTCTTAATTGAACTTACTTGGACGATTTCGATGCAAGATGGTGACAAAACTTTTAACTCCTCCGAGGCGGGGATCGAAACCGCGTTCATAGAAATAAAAGGCAGTCGCTCTAACCACTAGACCACCGGAGACTCCAGAAAATGAAGTAAAAATAATCTATTTGAGTTTTAAAGTCACTATAGCTCTAGTGGCGCCACCTAGTGGTGTAAAAATCAACTATTGCCAGAACACGTGTTTTAAGGTTAGCTTTCATGAGTGACAACAGGTTACTGCAACATGTGTAAACAATAGCGGAGTTGGAACCCTATTAAAAACATGAAATGAATGCAATAAAATTACATTTAAGAAAAGGGAAAGTTATCGTACGGAAAGCAATACCGTATGACGAAAAATAGAATTTGAACTGACGGTTTTAAACCGTTTATGGCTGGAGCGGAAAACGGTGAAAAGCCGTTTTGACAACAAAACAGCTTTAAACCGTCAAATATACGGAAAAAGTCCGGGAAAAAACGGATATTTTTTACAGTGTAGTATTTAAATAAAATCTGAAGGAGCTCTATTTATTTACTCCTTTATGGTTTTTGGGTTCTGATAACGATCCTGAGATTTGCTTCTAAAAATTTTTATTGGAATTTTAGTTACAGACAAAAAACATGAAAAAATTATTTCATCCCATTCTTTGTTTATAACTCAAAAACTATCAATTTTTAGTATATCATCATTATGTATAAAAAAATCAGCACAAAATTTCCTACAACTTGGCTCTACACAACTTTTGCAGCACTGCTTGTTTCTGAGCTGACGAGCCATCACTGGACGAATGTTCGGCCGAAGACTCACACTCAGCATCCTTACCTTATTCGGAAATCGAGCCCGGTTTAGGTTTAGTTATATGAACGTCTAGTTTTGAAGCAATACGAGATCTATTTCGGGACGGACCTAGTCATTTTGAACCGTGGTCAGATGACAAGGTTGAACCCTGAGCTGTCACCCACTCTGCATACTTCCGCACCACACTACCAGGAAAAAATTTGACCCCCCTGCGTATGATTTAGAGTGCAACAGGCCAAATACACGACAGATATTCAGTGTAATCGGGTTTCGAGCCTCGGACCCTCTGGTCTGGACCTTACCACTAGGCCACCGTGGCCTAGACCGAGACTACTGGAATGACCCCACCGATCGTTAACCACCTTACCAGGTTCGACGGCACCGAGTATCCTCCCATGGTTTATTATCTCATATATAATTCTGAAAAGAGTGATCGATAATCTTTTTCATTATTTTTAAGAAAATTTTAAAATTCAGATAAAATTTAGCATAATTATAACGCACAATGTTCGTGAATTCAAGTGAAACTTGGTAAAATTAAATATCCATTGCCCTGGAATAGGTCGATCTTATTGTAAGAAGGTGTTTATACAAAAAAATTTTATATGACTGAATTTAATCTGGAGCATATATTTTTAGTCAAAGGGAAACAAATAGTCATCATATTGCTTGATTTTCATGAACCGTTTACTCAAAATCCTCTGCAGAGTTTTATCATCCTGTATTTAGAACGAAGATGCTTCGCTTCAACAGAATTCCACTAAACATAAATTCGCAAATGTAAAATATCTGATGATATTTTATAGAAATTCTCCTTCGTGGCAGAATAATTAAAACTTGTTAAGAGTATGAATAATTTTTTCCCATTTGCCAGATAGTCCCTAATTGCACACTTCAGTTAATTTTTCAATTCCTACTATTATATAGTTCACACTCTCCCTATATATATTTATTTATACATCTTGTTCCAATTTTCAATCTTTAATAAAATACTTTTTATTCATCCACTCAAGTTCAAATACATTTTTTAAAAACTTGTAGTGGATGACACTTGATGTTAATGCAGTTTTTTCAAATATTAATTCATTAATTAAATTTAATCAGTTAATTTTATTTATTAGAGCCTCGCAAAGGCTACAATCATGGTGTAGGGATAAGAAATACGGAACGGGGCTCGGTGGCGCAACGTTAGCGCGTCTGACTCCAGATCAGAAGGCCGCGTGTTCAAATCACGTCCGGGTCAAGAGATTTTCTCAAAGCATATCATTTTTGCACTTAATTTATATTCTGAATAATATCTCTAGTTGGCAATTGCATGCAAAAATTTTTAGTTCCCGGTTTGAATGGATAAACTTAGGTCTATTTTTTTCTTCAATTCTTCCTACTATTAGTTCACACTCTCCCTATATATATTTATATATCTTGTTCAAATTTTCACTCGTTAATAAAATACTTTTTATTCATCCACTCAAGTTCAAATAAATTTTTTAAAACTTGTAGTGGATGACACTTGATGTTAATACAGTTTTTTAAACTTGTAGTGGATGACACTTGATGTTAATACAGTTTTTTCAAATATTAATTCATTAATTAAATTTAATTAATTAATTTTAGTTTTATATGGGAGAAAAAAATTTCTAAAATAAAATTTTTCTTTATTGACCTAAGTAGGAATTTACTTTAAAATTTTTTTTGTATTACTTGTTACATAGTGATTGTGTTTTCTTCACTATTCTTCTCTGTTGAGTCTGTTAAAAATTTTGCTTATCGTCTCGTGCCGATGACTTGCGAGATCGATTAAGTCATAATTCATTGAAGTGGCAGCTATTAAAGTAGCGAAAGAAGTTTATTTCTGACAACAAAATTGTGTCTTAGAAACTAATAGTCGTAATTATTATCTCATTGTTACTGTTTGAGTTTTGTAATTCATCGACGAAACAATTTTTTTACTTTTTATAAGACATTTTGAGAATTACATGCCTGCTCTTCACAACTAATCCAGTTGAAAGAGATAAAGTTTATAGATTACTAATATAATAGCCCAGATCTATCTCTCGGTAACTCTCTGATTTCACAAACGATAAAACTCGCGCCATAGCACTGCGAGAAGTTAAACAGCATTATTTCATTCTTAGAGCACCTAAAGTTTAGTCATTTTAAATTTAAAAGAGTAATTGTCGTTCTAATTTAAAATTTAATAACTCTAAAATAGTGAAATAAAATTTGCTTCCGATTGATATATAATTAAATAATAATAATTAATAATAAATAAAATTTATCTCGCTATGATCAATAGTTCCCGAAACATTTTAAATTATATTAATTATATATTTCAAATTAATTTCCATTTTTTATTAGAAAGTAGTAAATTACGTCAGTGGTATATCATACGCGTGATATAGATTGGACGCCACGAGGCATCTCATTATTTATTGCAATCGTGAGAATATAATTTGATAATATTTTTGGCAACGTTTGACAAGCAAAGATGTGCTTTGTTTTGATTAGTATTTCGAAAAAGAATTCCTTTGAAAGTTTAACTTTTGATTTACGTTTGACAAGCTGAGAATTTCATGGTTATTGAATTATAATAAAATTGTTAAACAACGAAAAATACATCACACGGAATGATATTTACCAAGAGCTTTTCTGAATAAAGAAATATGTAAATAAAAAAATATTTCCTATCATAAAACATATGTTTATTTTATTTGTTTTCAATCAATATTAAACATATCTTTCGCATATATATATATCTATTTAAACATTTGCACCCGTCATACCATGACGGGTGATTTTCTAGTTCAATAATATTTATTGAAAGTAAGCGTGATAGAATTATCAGTTTTTGGAAAAATCGTTCTTATTCTTCAAAATTCTTATTACGAGAAACTGACCATGATACGATGATAGAAATGATCAATGTACCACTTTATGATTGGACTAGGAATATAAATTCTACTATTGAAAATGCATTGTTTATATCTCTGATTTGAAGAATGAGATTCATTTATGTTGATAGGAAGGATCAATGTACCACTTTATGATTGGACTAGGAATATAAATTCTACTATTGAAAATACATTGTTTATATCTCTGATTTGAAGAATGAGATTCATTTATGTTGATAGAAATGATCAATGTACCACTTTATTATTGGACTAGGAATATAAATTCTACTATTGAAAATACATTGTTTATATCTCTGATTTGAAGAATGAGATGCATTTATGTTGATAGGCAGGATCAAAACATTAAATTACGATTTGTTTAGGGTTACTAACGGGTTTATCTAATTAATATACTTCGGCAGCTTTTTTATGATGCTTACATAACTTTAATTGGCTTTTAGTAAGCAATGCAAATATATGATAAATTTTTTCTTGAGTTAATGCATAATAATATATGTATATCCTCATAAATTTAAGATTTGATTTAAAAAATTCAATAGTGATAGTCAATATAAATTCTCCTTCTTTAAATGTTTCCTTAAATATGTTTGTCAAATGCATTCTTTTTGAAAACACCAAGACTGACTCGAGAAACTTAAAATTCTTAATTCAAACATGCATTTAACAAGCTACATTAACTAAGCATCGAAAGAAATAAATTAGCAAAACTTAAAAGTAGTATTATTTTCTTTCTCGATGAACTTCTAAGAAACACTTCAACTTCTTAGAAACTTCAAGTACTTGTAACAAATTTGTTTAACTTGAATACCAAGAAAACAACCAATTTTGTGAAGTCTCAAATGAAGTTAAATCCGGAAAATAATTTTAAGTTATTTTTCTATCGTTAAAAGAGAGTTTACAAGGTTTTATGTCTTCACTCGAAGTAATTGATTTAATTAGGTATAAGAATAGGGTTGTTAAAGGTGGATCTGTTTTCGATACTTGTTTATCTTTCGGTTTGGTGATCAAATGCGTAACATTTCTGCATAATTTCAAAGCTTGTTTAAACAAAATGTGGAATTTGTCTCTGACTTTCCAACTAATGGAAGTTATTTTTTAAGTTTGAAATAAATGGATTGTTTGCAAGAATTTAATTTATGGTTGGGCTGGTGGAAGCGCTCCATTAGATATCGGAAAACAGAAAACACTTTTCAGAAAACAAAACATCAATATTCTGATCATTTATCATTCAGAAATTCATCAACTTGCTGGAAATTCAGTGGAAAGAAATTGTTTAAAGGAACACAAAATGTTTCAATCTCTAGTGAAAAATGAAACGAGCCAGAAATAGCATAAAATCTGCATGGTAACTTTCAAGCACAACAAATTAATATTCCATCATTCGTTTCGTAGTGGGAAGATTGAATGCTTGAAACACAATTTCATCTGATTGATTCGGAAAGATATTTTCGAGTTCTTAGATAATTCTTATTCTAAGATGAAAATTATCATTATAAAACAGGGATTGATTCCTGTTCTCAGATTGACGTTTCGTAATAGGAAGATTGAATGTTTGAAACACAATTTCATCTGATTGATTCGCTAACATATTTTCGTGTTTTTAGATATAATTTTTATTCTAAGATGAAAATTATCATTATAAAAAAGGGATTGATTCCTTTTCTGAGAGTGACATTTTAATCTGAAATCATATGAAAGGCTCTTTGCGAATGTTTTAATAATTGCGAGTATTTTTGCTTCGTTTAAAAACACAAGTGGTAATATAAGGTTGTATAAAAGTAGCAATGTCATAATAGTCTGCATTGACTCATGTTTAAAGCCTATTTGCAGACAACTGTTTACTTAAATGGAAACTTAAATGCATGTAGAAAATTCTACTATTAAAAAAAATCATACATTCTCAATATAGAATGTAAAAATTTCCAACTGGTGAACGTAGTCGCAATTACGTGCCGTATGTTTCCCCCCCACCCAATGACCATCCACAGAATTTGTAAAACTCATGACAACGACGCCAGTTTTCGAAAGTAATAAATGGAGTTTGCATGTTTTTGCATCTTTGGAGGCAGAAATATTTGTCTTTTTCTTACTTCATGAAACTTGGTACGCTTGTCTGTCGTTACTCTTCATGAAGTGCTCTTGGGATAAATAATAATAATAATATCTTAGACATGCACTTAAGAAATGGACTGATCGAAATGAAACTTAATTCACAGGTTTCAACATGTTGAACTAAAAATATGGATGCTTTAAATAATTTTAACACACCCTTTTGGATGATAACATCCAATAATACATGTAGAACTGTTTATTTAGAATGGCTAGAGCAATTTTGGCGAAACATGTTTCATTAGTTAATTTAGACATTTTAATTGTTGAAATTTTAGTTGAAAAATAAGTCCCACGTTGTTCAACGACAATAAGAACAGAAAATTTTATACAGTATTGAGAAATGGGCTCTATCTCGCATTCTTCTGTGTTGAGTGTAGGTGAGTCATTGAAAGACATTTAACATGAAAGCTTTATGCCCAGGTTTCCTGAAATAATAAGATACCTTCAAAATTAGCTAGCAATGCAGAAAACATATGTAATAATATATAGTGTAACAGAAATCGCTCTGTGGGTGTATGTTGTAAACAGTCCTACACTCAGGATAATGGGGAATTAAGGTTTATTCACAAATATGCAGGAAAACACGTAGCACAGGTAACAGGAACAATAAATATCGCACAGATTAGCAACGCAAACAGACAACAATTCGCTAATAATGAAAATAACAGCATTTTCAATAGCGCTCAGCTCGCCGGCTTTCTAGCTCGCTCTGCAGACGAAACTCCAAAGTCGTTCCAGTCAATAAAAACACCCCCACTCAATACCGTTCCGCATCTAACAGCTTACTACCTCGAGCAGCGGATAAAACTCCAAGAAGGGATTCGCACTGCAAAGGCGATGTCAGTCGATCAACATTCACTCACCCCGTGATCCATGCGCGCTCCTTATATAGTCTCCCCCGGCAGACCATGACGTCTCATGGAATCATCTAGTATATTCAAGCGTATCTCTTCTCCTAATACAGATATCGAGAGAATTCTAGCACCTTTGATATTCCATATTTCGTCGCAAATGTTGCCATGATGGTTGCCAAGTTTGTCGCCAAGGTCAGGGGTGGAGGTCTTGCTGCTACCAGTCATTCCATACTTACTCCTGTAAAACTCTCTTCCCACTCATAAGATTAATATTGTTGGGAAGCGACTTTCCATTTTCGTAACAAGACTATGATATATCTCAAAGGAAGAATCTTTTTGTACTATTAATTTATGAATTATTTCATAAAAAAATTCAAAAACATTGCCGCAATAAAGTGGTATTAATAAACATACGTTATTTATAAACATATTGTTCAAATTCCTTTCTTCTAAAAGATGTTGACCTAAAATCTACTGGGCAACGGCCGGATACTCTACCAGTATGCATATTTGCATTACATAATCCTCATTTAATAATAACTCTTTAATACATGTTACTTCAAGATGAAAACCCTACTGACATCTAATAATTTTTAAAAGCTAAGCTTTAGCAGATTTCTTTGAACCAATTTCCTTTTTGACGCAACAATGTTTAAGATTAATCACACATTTTTTATATTTTTTTATGCATGCACGAAGATGAAAATTGCATGCTAAAAATCAAAGCATTTCTGAGGATGGAAGAAAAACATTAGGGTATACAAAATTTACTTTGATGCTCATTTCTTTCCGCTTCAAGCTGTTTATCAAATGCGATTCGTTTTTCGTTCAAGATAATTCAAGTGGCCTGAAAACAGTATGCCGTTTACTGTTTGAAATTTATTTCTGCAAGGAACTTCTATAGAAGTAAATTGTTTGTAATGTACTCAAATCAGTATTCATTATTTTTTTACTTGAAAAAACATTATGGTTACGTAATAAAATTATTAATGTTATGGCGATTCGGTCTTCAAACATCATAGAAGTTATTGAATCAATATATTCTCATATTCTTCTGCCTATATCAATTAATCTTCAGTATCCCGTTCACTTGATATTTTAGAATCGATTCTGTGACGAAATATAGCTTACTGAAGCATTCATCAAAATCCAGATATTCAAATATGTGAAAAAAGTGTCTGCTGGCAGAGACCATCAAACATATTGTGCACAATTTGCCTCCGATTGTTGAACGCTTTTAAAAAAGAAAAAAACTAAAGAATGATCTAGTTATGAGCACGCCTAGATCAATCTTCTTATGCATTTCTAGCATTCACTGTATTTGCGATATATTCGAAGATATTGATTCAGCGTTAATCTTTGAAAGCCCGATTTTTTAAAAATTGATTTTAAAATGTGTTTTGGATTTCATTTCTTGAATAAAACATGGAAAAATACTTTAAAAAATTCTATTTTGTTCTAAGTAAGGTTTACGCCTAAAAAAACAGTTTGTTACCGACTGACAACACTGGGCTAATTTCAAGGAAAGAATTTCCTTGATACAATTCTATAATATTAAACACAGATTAATTTTAATAAATAATTATATGTATAAGGGATTTCCTTCAACATTGTAGAATAAAGTATGATATTCTGAAGGGTTTAAACAAGGCGAAGAAGACGCAGCCTCAAATGAAAAATATAATATTTTTTTATTCTTTATCAGTACTCAGACTGCCATATATTCGTTGTAAATTGATTGAATAACATTTTCAGTATGTATCCTATTGGCAACAACAGGCATGAGACCCTCAGTCTTATTCTCAACATCTTAGAAGACAAAATTTGGCATGCTGCTTAAAGGCAATATTGGGCATTTAAGGGTTAAAAAGAGTTCATGAAAACCAAAGCTAAATAAATTAAATGGTATCCAGCACAAAATCAGATCTTCTATTTGGGTCTGAAATTGATATTGCGTTATCACAGTTTTCATAAATTAAATGAACTTTCTTTAGATGAAGGGTCTTTCCACATAAATGTGAAGTTCAAGGAAACTTTATATTTTTAAGTATTTTTATTTATTTTATTTTATTTACAACCCGCTCCTCCCCAGCCTACCCAGGAGGGTGTAAGGCCTTCCACAGGTCGGAGGGGAAACATAAAACAAAATAAATGAACTACATTAAAAAAAAGTTTACAAAGAACCCCAAAGGGTGAGCAGAAAAATTTATAAATCATCACTGACAACAATGCACTCAAAAAAAAAGTTAATGCGCAAAAACAGAAAGCACAAAAAGATAAAAAGCAAAAACACAAAAAGCTTAACATTAAAAACACAAAAAGATTAAAAAGATTAAGAGCAAAAAACACAAAAACTCAAAGAGCAAAAACTAAACATTAAAAACACAAAACACATACAAAAGATAACCAAAGAAATATTAAGCATTTCAAAACCAAACAGTTGCAAACAAAACACGAGAGACAATACACATCACAAAAATTGCACATAAGCACACCACAGATCAAAAACTTTACAATGGACAAGATAATAATTTAAAAGAAACCGAAACGATTCCTAAAACCGTCGAAAACTCGAGAACAGTTAACCAAATAAAAGAATGACACCAAGTTGAAGGGAAAAAATTCCCTTTTCCCCTTTTTTTTCCTGAAACCGGAACACTCCAATCAAGTCCAAAATTTAGTACTGATTAAGCCTATTGCACATGTCCCCTCAGAATCTGAAGATCTTTTCAAGTCGCAAAATGCACTCCCTATTTTTCAATAAATTTTTGAACCACTCGACCCGATTATTCAATGCGGGTTTTTTAAGATGATGCTCCTTAGTCAGCGGGCAATGAGAAACGTAGTGATCCGCATCACCAGGTCGACCACAAGGGCAAAGTGGTGAGTTTAGTTTTTTGAATCTGTGCAGGTAACAGGGGAGTGGACCGTGTCCCGTTAAAAAGTAAATTATGCATTTGTTGTGGACCAGTAATTTTTTTATTTACGCAGGGCACGAAACTCCTGGCCCTCTTCTCCGAATCTGAGTCATATTTTTCCCAGTTATATTGCCAATCTTTCATTAGATTCTTTGTAATTTTGAATTTAACACATGAGAGCGGGGTTTGGACATTCATATTCTCGCCATCAGCTGTGGCCAATTTTGCATGGTGATCGGCGAGCTCATTACCCGGGTCGCCGGCATGTGCTTTGACCCAGGTGAGCTCAACCGAGTAACCAGCCAAATAAAAGTTCTTTTTTGCCTCTACTACAAATGCAGGCCTGGGCCTGGTACTACGCAAAGCTTCAATTGAGGATTGACTGTTGGTATATATATTAATTTTGAAGCCGTTCTCTTGGGTCCAGCGGACAGCGAAGTTAATCGCCGCCAGCTCGGCCTGGTAAACTGTATTATTTTTGCTCAGTTTGAATTTAAAAATCTTAAAGGGATGTTCATTTTTGAGAATGCACACCGAGAACTCACAATCGTCTCCGATCCTAGATCCATCCGTGTACACCTCGAATTGATATTTTTAAGTATGAAACTGGAAGTATAATACTTTGTATTATTAACCCTCTCACACTGAACGAGTCGGTCTAAAAATTCCCCCTTAACAATGAAAGTCCAGTCTGAGGCGGTTGGCTTCTTTGGAGGGGAAGTGAAGTTCTGAGCACGCTTAGGGGATGAGCGAAGTAGAGGTTCCAATTATCCCATCTAACCACAGCCCATTTCCCTGCGCCTTAAGGGAAGGTTATAGGAGGAGGTGTGGTGGTGGGGTAAATGACCACACAGGTTGGGAGAGTCCAATTCGTGTCGCTTTCTCCCAAAAACTGCCGGTTTTATAGGGGCTAGAAGAAAAAGGCGCATCGGGATTAAAGAGTTAAATCTGTTTATTCTATCAATTTTTTATCGCGTGCTTATTAAAATATTTTTGCGAATCCTATCGTCATCCCCATGCCCTATCATGGAATTTATCCATACATTTATTGTTCGTTGATTTATTCCTGAACCTTTTTAGTTTCTTTTCAGAAACTAAAATCCAATGATTATGTGACAAGCTATGGGATTCTTGCAATTTTCGAAATCAGTTATATCAAAATGTATCAAAATGCCTATGAAACAGTTACTCTTTCAGTTGAAGTTTGACCAAAGAATTAAATTATAGATCGGCTGCAGATTACCTATAAGAGTAAAGATAAATTAACCTTTCTTTCAATTTAACATACATAATAATGTTGAATTTAGCTAAAATTATAATAAATTAACCACTACAAAAAAATTGAACCCTTGAAGTACGGATTTTTCTTACGTGCTATTTATATTGGATGTTATATATAGAAGATTTACTGTTATTTCAATCCATGTAAGAAATTAGAGGATCCCTGATATGTTTAACACGTTCACACCGGTGCTGCAATTCATGTTTCTTTCTCATGGGCGGCTAATCTAAGAGAGCTTTGCTTTATCGGACGGCGCCCAACTAAAGTGAAAAATGAAATCTTACCTCAATGACAACCATTGGGCTCTTTATTTTTTGCCATTACTTCTTTCATGTTTTTGCCAGTACTTTGTTTGAAATGTTTTAAAAAATGTCATAGAAATAAATAAACAATTGTGTTTATAATGTTGAATTGTTATGTTTATATTATAGAATTAATTATATAAGTTATGTTTATAATATTGAGTTGAAATAAAATAAATCCTACTTTTTCAATTAATATACGTTAAGTTTCCATTATTTTAATTATCAACTATATGGAAATTTTTTCGAGTTACTAAACGAACTAAATTGTTGGTGGTAAGAACCGCCTGATGAAACATTCAAGTGCGAACCACCGGTAGTACGCACCACCTGATGAAACACTCAAGCGCAAACCACCGGTGGTACGCCCAACCTGATGAAACATTCAAATGTAAACCACAGGTGGTACGCATCGCCTGATGAAACATTCAAGTGCGAACCACCGGTAGTACGCACCGCCTGATGAAACATTGAAGTACGAACCACCGGTGGTACGCACCACCTGATGAAACATTCAAGTGCGTACCACCGGTGGTACTCGCCGCCTGATGGGACATCTAAGTGCGAGCCACCGGTGGTACGCACCAGGGTGAACGTGTTAAACGTGGCCTAGAGATTTTTAGCTTTCAAATTAAATGCTGCTTTTACTTAATTACAGACTGAAATATCAAATTAGTTCGATGCGCATGTCAGACACGCTATTTTATGTGAAGGAGTTAAATATCTTATTGTCAATTTAATGCATGCTTTCCTGTCGGGAAGTGTTACTAAAAGAATATCAGTCATTCTTACTAAATATGTTAAACATATTGGACATCACTCGGAATTACTCGGTGCAGTTTATGAAGTATACTTTTCGTAAGTTTTGAGATTTTTACTTAAATATTGTTATCGCTGCTGTGTAATCACTCTTTTTGACCGATTTGTTTCAAGTTTAGCTCCCCTTTGAGGAGCAGGTGCGAATTTCTCCCTCCATGTGTTGCTATCATTTTGCTTTGGGATAGAGTTTCTTTCCAGTCTTGTGTTACAGTCGAGGTCATTTGAGTTCTGCGTTAACTTCGCTGGAATAGACGATTAATTTCACAGATACACGATTTATTGTACTATGTGGGGAGACTCGTAATGGTTGTTGTCCATTCCCAAAGGTTCTTGGTGTTTTTCTAGGAGGGATCGCAGGTCTTGCGTTTAGGGTAAGAATTTCCTCTTCGATATGTAAGATCTTTTCTGAAAGAAAAGTTAAAAGCCGTTTCAGCTTTATGCGAAAGCTTTTATGTCGGTTTCATTTAAAGATTTTTTTCCTTTCTCCCAAACTTATGGGCCGACATACCAGAGAATATTTTTGTCTTGCCATGATATTCCTGAAATTTTGAATACCTTCCTGAATAATTTATTTCCGTGAAAGTGCCTTCTTTTTTGTTACGAAAGCTGAGAGGTAAATGTTATGCTAAAATTTATTGAACTACGTTATACCAGCAGGATAGTACCGAGGTAATTCTGCGTTCCTGGAAGAGCCCCCAGAAAAAACTATCTTCCTGCAAATTTCTTACAGAAGAAAGCTTTCTTTTCAGCGAAAGTTATTTCTTCATGTAAAAATAATTTTCGCCCCGCCCATCACTCGAAAGCCAAATGCAGTTACTAGCTATCTACAGGAACCACCTCTAAAAACTCTCGTAATTTTTAATCAGTAGAAAGGGCTTATTCTTTCTTATTTACACAGCAGATCGCCCCCTTATAACTTTTTAACTCGTTGCTTTTATGGTAATTTTGACCCTTCCCCTGCCTACGCCCTTGGCGAGTGCCGATCTCGAACCCCGTCGTTACGGCCTTGTATACCAGTGGAGATGCATTTCCAAATAAGTTAGAGTCGAATGTATTGAGAAAACAACTGGTTGAAGACGTTTACATGAAAATCCACATGCAACGTTCAAAGCAGAATTTATATAGAAGCTCAGAATGCTGATGATTCGGTACTATTGTTAAAAATTCACTAAGATTTTAAATGAATTTGTAACAGCCTCAACAACAACGTTGTATATAGAAACATTACCAAAATCATGTCGTTCATTTCCTTTCTAAGAAACGTTTTTTTTTAATGATAGAATTCATCTTCTATATCTCACATGCATATCAGCTATCCTATTAAAGGGCCATATTTTCTGGTAATGTTATATTAAAATATTTTTGAGATTGGGATTGATTTAACCCTTTAAAGGACCATCTTTAAAGGGCGATTGAGATTGATTTAAGCATTTAAAGGACCATCTTTAAAGGGCGATTGAGATTGATTTAAGCATTTAAAGGCCTAGGTCTAATAATGGTATATTAAAACAACTTTAGGAGTGTGATTAATTTAAGAAAAGAAATTCATTTAACTTTTTGGATGGCATTAATTTTTTGTTATTTAATTGAATTAACTATCAACAAAAAAATACTTAAATTAATAATTGGTGATAATAATTAATTACCAGGTCAAGACACTTCGTTATGGTTTGAGATAAGAAATTGGAACATCTAGGATTTTGTTTCGTCGAAAAAATTGGCGAGAACTTAAGCCAGCCTTAAAAATTGCATTTAAAAATTCATGATTTGGGGGGCAGGTATACTTGCCATGACCTTAGAAATGGTTAAGAAAAGAATTTCATTTATTTATTAGATAAATTTAAAAATTTATTTTGATTTGTTAATTAATTTGATTAATTTAGAATTAACAAATGAAAAAATTGCATTATGACTTGAGATAAGAAATGGAAATATCAGTTTTTTTTATTACTATTTTTTCTTCCTTTCGGAAGATTCGGTATGAAATTTGGCCAACCTTATTTCTCAACGTTAGGAATTGTCGCACTACTGTCTCAGACTATTATTTACAATAATTGGTTATAATTTATCATTATTCTATTTATAATCAGTATTAATCATTATGTGGTCAAAATTTTTATTAAAGTTTTTGTGGCTTCTGAAGATAGAAGCTCTAACCAGATGATTTAAAATAGATGATACTTGCCATTTCAAAATTAATTAATTCTGTGGTAATTATACGTCTCACGGTCCTGGAAAAAGTTAAAAAAAATCATTTGATCTAGAGTATTATGATACATAATGATATTTAATTACCTGAGAAGCATTTACTAGCAAATAACTTAATATCCTTTAAAAGTATCCCATTCACCATGGAAGGAAAAATTTGCTACAAATTTCATTTGTTTTATAGAAATATAATAACTGAAGTTCTTTCTTTTACTTTTTAAACCCTTACATTAAATGTAGAATAGGACGCTAAATCTGTGGGTTGGATCAATTACAACCATTGTTAAGGGTGGTTGGACCCCTAAGTCCGATAACCCTAACACTGTTACTTCGATGTATATTTTCTAAAAATCTGTTTAAAATTCAGGTTTGCAATCTTTTATACAAGTACATCTTTTGCATTATACTGATATTAATTTTAAATTCAAAAATTTATTTTTTATAATTTCTTTAGTATTTTTTAAACAAATAAATTATACCTTTCTTATTATACTGAAATGAACCTTAAAAAAATAATTCAAAACTTTATTTTTTACAATTTGTTTTGTGTCAAAATAGGGTAAAATTTCACTATGTGTAATTAAATATTTTGTAAATTCATAAAATATCAAAAATTAACCATAAGCTCATTTCGGAATGATGAGAAAGATGTACTTTACTTCTATAAAAAATTTCAAACCTGCATCTATAACAGGTTTTCAGAAAAGGTACATCGAAGTGGCCAATTTAACACCTTTTGTTCTGACACAAAAATGTTTTTGATTTTTTAAAAAATAAAATCATTTTAGTATAATGAGAAAAATGTACTTTACTGGCATAAAAATTTCAAGCATGATTATATAACAGATTTTTGAGTAAAGGTACATCGAAGTGGCAAATTTAACATTTTTGGACTTAGGTTCAACTCCCCTTAATATTGAACCATTTTTAAAAAAACTCTTTTAAATATACCATTTTTAAACTTCTACATCAAGTGAAGACCAATGTCGTCATGTTTCCCCAACCCTTCAAATAAAATAATTCCCTCACCAATGTCATCCTATATTTTTATTGGGTTCTAAGCAAGAACGATGAATGTCAATTATGACATCGGTCCTTCTTGATCCAAAGCACAAAAATATAACTCTTTTCTTTGTAAGCATTTTTTTACATTCAAGGCGAATTTTTCTCTTTAAAGGTTAAACTAAAATTTCAAAACTGACTATAGTATAATATTTTATGCGCTTACCACGTTTCAGCAAACTAAGTCAGCTAACGATTATTTCTTATGCCATAAATGACCACAGTTTAATTGTTAGAAATCCCTTATGTCAATTATTCCGCTTCATTAAGCTAATAGCAGGTTGAGACTTTTAAGAAAGACGATCTTATTTACTACTTGGAAGAAAAATTCAAACAATTAAAGCATCTGCATGTAACAATAAGCTTCCCAATCTTTGTCATTAACGAAAAATCATTTTTTACTTCTCATAATAAGTGGCATGGAACACTTCATCCTAAAATGCTAAAATAATGGGACCATTAGAAAATGAGTGCAAGTTTAATAGTGATAAGGAAACAGCAGAATGCTGTGACAAAATGAACAAAAAGAAATAATATCGAGCCATGAACCGCATCGTTAACTATGTGGAAGTTAATTGAATATTCCCATCCCTCTTAAATAAATAAATGCAAGTTAAGTTGGGCAGAAAAAAATATTTAATTTTACCTCGCATGGATGGCAGTGCACTCGGACGCTTTTTAATTCTTGTTTCGTTCATTTCTGTCTTTTTTTCTTAACAAAAACAAGTCATGGCAGAATAAATTGTTCCACGTGGAAACAAGGAAAAAAAATTGCAATCGAGTTTCAAAGTAACTTCTTTAAATCCCTAGGGTTTTGCAACGTAAATGTATGACCGCAGTATTTCAAGTCTATCTCCACTTCCGTATGCTTCATTTATTATAAAGTATCCCGGAATAAAAAGTAAAACTATCCCTCTCCTCAGACGATTGCATTTTACTTTGGAAGAAAAATATCAAAATGAAAGAGTGTATTTAAAAAAACTCCAAGATTGATTCGTTTGAAACAATTCTAAACTTGGTTCAAGTTTAACATGAAATTAAATAATGCCACAGTGAAAAATGAAATGGAATATTGTTCATTTAATGCATATTTTAATTAGTACTAAATGCAGTTATGACAGAATAAAAGAAAATAAAACACTTAGAAGCCCAATAAAAATCAAAAGACAATATATCCGGTCTGAAAATATTTTCAATAATTGTACATAAATTAATCGGGATTTTTTAATGCCAATATCGAATAATAGACGCATTTTTGAAAAGTCTTGTTTATTAAATTACTGATTAAAAAATCTGAATTAGTTTCAAACTGCAATCAATGAAAAGAAATTTAAGTCATACCTTCAGAATTCAATTTTTTTACAATATTCATTGAAGCAACAAACTTAGAGTTCAGATTAATTATTTGTAATTATGCCTTTTAATTCTTTTCACGTTGGTCTGCTAGTTAAAAATTTCTGATATTTTTGGTTAATAAACAAAAATATTTATGTTCATTTGATTTAAGAGGAATTTAAATCTTCAGGTATTAATAAAATAACTTTTTTTCATATGACAATGAGAATGTAAAATTTAGATAAAATCATTGGATATCTTCTTTTACCTAACCGAACTTGGCAAAGGAGTGAAATATTGATTATTTGTATACCATAGTAAGTTTTTCAAAGTATTAGAGCTAGTTAAACTTTTATTGCTTTGTTTTACCAATATATTTCCGAAGACTGAGAATGAACTAGAATCAATGGATGATCTATGTATATATAATACAAATTTTTATTTTTATTTACAGACAAAACCTGTTTCCTACTTTCAAAAAAATGTTTGTTTGCAGAAAATTGTGTAAATCTTTCTCATGCACGAAGTTTTTCTAAAATAGGAAAGGATAGCGAAGTCCAGCATATTGTGTGAGAAAAGATTTGTTTCTGGTCTCATTCTACAAATCTAAAGCCAATCAACAAGATAGAAAAGTTTTAGATAATAAAGATAATAGAGGGCCACAGTAAAAGAATGCCAGGATTACAAAACTTTATGCCAAACCACCCACTAAACGCATCCACAAGATTCTTGTATTGAAATGTTGGGAAAAAATATAAATTTTATTAATCCACTCAATTGACAAAGAAAGAGGACCACATTAGCAGTGAAAGGTATCGGTTCATTAGTTATTCCTAAATGTGAGTCTTGATATGCTCTTATTTACGATCATGTTGGTTTAATATGGTGCCTTTTTCTTTGTGGATTGCACCATTACAGAAAATACATATTAGAATTTTACGGAAATATGCCCGTTTTATTATCAATGGTCCTCTTTATCCATATGTGGAAATGAAGACTTAAATTATGAGTTCCTCATGGCTTGATGGGATAACTCGATCTCATGGCTTTGACAAATTCAAGATCAATTTTAGCATTCTTCTGAAGACAAGCACTGAAAATTATAAATAGTGTTCCTGAAAATCACCCGGTGTATGTATGGTGAACACAGTCCAACAATCAGGATAACGGAGAATGACACACTTTATTCTCGAATATTCCGGAAAACACGAAGAGCAGGTGTCAGGAAAAGCAGCACTTTCACTAATTAGCAACACATACAGATATAAATTCACTGATAAAAACATAAATACCTCGAACAGAAGCGCTCAGAGTCTAATAGCTGACCAACTCGCAATGCAAATAGGATTCCAAAGGCGTTCGCACTCCAAAGACGATCCAACCAAGTCGATCAATGCCTTCTTGATGTTCAGCAAGTGCGGGTATTTATAGTTTTCCCGACAGGCCGTGACGTCGCATGGAATAATCTAGTACATTATGTATATCTCCGCTCCTAATAGAGATAACGAGAAAATTTCAGTATTTTTGAGGACCTTCATTTTGGGGCCAAAATGGTCGCCAAGGTCATAGGTGCTGGCTTGACTTGCCTTCGATAGCCAGTAATAATAGATTGTACTATACTACTCCGATACATTATAATAATATCTGTAAATGCTTCTTTCGAATACTATGACTATTGCTAGGAAGCGACATCCCATGTTCATAACCATAGTGAATATTTGACTGATATTAATACCCAAAGACTACGAATCGCATCTGCAATTACAGCTGGAAGTTGGTATATTCCTGGTATATTCTAGATAAATATAGTGAATAATGTCTTCTGTCACTAATGGTTCACATATCGATATTTACAGTGTCAGCATTTTTAATAGTCATTTGTATAAACACTTTTGTATTTCTGATATTTCATTTTAATTAACTACCGTGTATGATTCATATCTTACGTATTCATCGGGTATTCCACACATTTTTAAATTTTAATTCTATGCTGTTAAAAATATTACCGTAACAAGTTAATAACTTTACGTTCTGATCTTGATCTTTAATAACTCATTTAATTTTTTTTTAATTTAGGAAAAGGTGTTACGGAGAACAAAATAAAACTGAATTACATTTACAAAGAATGCTATAATTAATGATTGTGAGACAAAATTACAAGCTTAAACATAATCGATCTTGGTTTTTTCTTCTTTTCTAACCTATTTCAATTTTCGCTTGTTTGTACACCATTTTGGATAATTAAGAGAAGTTGTGAAAAGCAATTTTCTTCTTATACTTTTATTTAACGGATGATTTAAAAAATTAAATTGGCTCCCCACTTTGTTAGTACTTAATTTCTACTTGTTTGGAGGGACTGGTTGAGATATTATTAATTATATTCTATTATTAATGATCTTTCGCCTTGTTAAACATACTTTGTTTGGTTTACTAATAAGCACACTAAATTGTGTTGAATTAATAAAGGATTAAAAACTCTTTAAGCAAATTGCTGTAAGGACAAATCTTTTAAATTCACACTTTGACTAGCTTGCGTGATATTGTTCATCTTTCAACTCGTGATGGGTAACAGCTTTTTTAAAAGACTTTATATGACTTTTAAGACACGCCTTTAAATAAATTACGGATGAATTTTAAATCTGTCTTAAGCTTTTCCTCCAGCTTTATTTTTATGGAAACTCTGTTCGCAAGAATTGGTCACCTGCTTCATGATAGAAAAACTGAGAATTCGAGTTCTAGAGTTTGAATTTATAAAATACTAGCCGCCTTCGGCGACCAGCTTGTTCGCCGAGAATATGATTTCAATTGAATCTTGCATCATTTTATCATCATGATTATCTTAACAAAGAATTTTAAACTTCAGACTGTGCTAGATATTTAGCCTATTTTCTTTATTGTCCTTGCATCTGTCCTGTTCATTGTTTGCACAAATGTGCCTGATGGAGTCCAATAATTGATTATGTTGTGCAACATCTAATTGCAGGTTCTTGGCGCCATCTTCACTTTTTTATTCCTCTTGCAAAATATGCATTTGATTTCAACATTAAAATTCTCTAATGCATTTTATGGCCAGCGGCATGTTTCCTGAATTAAAACATCCTTTTCCGAGTATGAAAGCATAGCAGCCATAATCATTCAGCTTACTTCTTCATATATATAATATCTCAGAGAGCTTGATTTACAGATTTCACAAACATTTTGATCGAATAAAATATGAGATCAAAATGTATTATGATATTAAGGCGACACGGTACCATCTAAACATTTTTTTTAAATTTTAATATTTGGAATTTCATTTTAATTGTATTTTATGTAAAAAAGAACTCAATAGCTGTCTCGCACAAAAAATTTTGATTTTTTCTAAAGTTTTTGTGAAATTTAAATTTTTTTAAAAAATTTTAGCTTTTTAAAAATCCCTAAGGCTTTTTTAAATATGCAGATATTTTCACAAAATTTTTTTTCCAGGTAACTAATAATGTACTACATAAAACTTGCTATGGATTTCCTCCTGCTGATAATATTTAATTTATTATTATTTTTTTATTGTTTAACACACAAAAAAATTTCAAAAATGCATTAATTTTGACTTTGAACATTTTAAAAAAAATTACTATACATCTTAGAGGTAATTCCATAGTAAGTTGCAGAAAACTTATATTTCAGAACATGTACCAAAAATTTCATACTCCGACTTCAATATTTAAAAAAGCCTTAGGCTTTCGAAAAATGGTATATAAACAAAAATACAACATGGAGAAATATGAATTTCAAACTTTCATTTCAGCAATAGTATGATATAAATCCTTAGAATAGCCTGTAACTTTTACCAAATGTCAATTAACTTATTATAAATTGTTTAAAATAAAAAATTGCAAAAATTTGTTAAAATAAAATATTATACTTGTGTAATGAATGTATACAGAAAAACAAACGAATGATCAATTTCACAAATCTTAATCATAACAATTTAAAAATATATATATATATATGTATCTCAGAGCTGATTAAATGCAAATTTCGGCTACAAACATAAATTTACAACATATATAGAAATATAAACACCCTTATTTACATTATTTTAGAAGCCCTAATGTATCAAATATTGTAAACGAGCAAAAACGAAAAAACTCTAATTTAAAACTTTCATTCTTATAAAGAAAATTTCATTTATACTTATAAAAGGTATCTAATATATGCTACAATTGAAGAATTCCATTCAATAATTTGTTTAAATAAATACTTTAAAAGATTGCAATAATAATTTTCTTGTAATTTCATATATGGAATACAAAATATCACCGAATACAATTGTGCAAAATTTTGGTTACACTTTTAAAAACAGTTGATGTTCATACAAATTAAATTTTGCGGAATTTCTATTGTTCAATCAGTTATTAGAAACATAATGCATTTATTATTTTCATAAACATCCAATTTAAAAATGCCCTGCTTTGTATGGAAACAAAATTCCTAATCACAAAACACTATTTCTTGTGTTTTCGGAGATCAAAACACAAAAATAAACTTTCAAAAATAGAATAACTCTTAAAACGCCACAGATAACTCGGATGTAAACAAAACAGAGTGACTTACTTCATTTCAGTTTAATTATACATTTGCGAGCTGCAGAAAAAATAATAATTCATTATTTGTGAGGCTCTGTTCTAGCAGACGATCTGAAAAGTGGGCGTGGCAACATTGTTTACTCTCCTATTATGCATCGAAAATTCTTCAATAACTTAATAAAAAATACAGATACAGCTCTGGAATTTTAAAGACATATTTAGAATGAGTCAAGCTATGATATGAGACAATAAAAAAAATTTCGATATTTTGATGATTTTTTGGGTACTGTGTCGCCTTAACTCAACTTTCAACAATGAGTGAGAGCGTTGCAACAATGAAAAGTATCGTTGTAAATTAGGCCAACAAATATTTTTGAAAGGTTATTAAAATTAGAAAAACATTACAGTAATTTTGTGCTCTTTCAGACTGCGTAAACAGTTTTTGTGCTGTAATATTTTCGGAAGTTATTAAGAAGAAACGACGAAATATCGCTTAATTTTTAATTTATTAAAATTCTAATTAAAAATTCGAAAAGAAAACGGCTCCGGGATGAACATTATCACCCTCCAACGTATATTGGTGCTAGATTTCGTAGCTCTTGGTCCAGCAGTCTGCCTTGTTGAGGACCAGCACACAGACACACTTTCTCCTTTATCATTAGTAGAGATTCGTTTAAACAATGAAAAAGGTTTGCATTGCATTGCAACAATGAAAAATTTTTTTGTATTTTTAAGAAAAAATTATATGGCAACTTCCTTGAAATCATTGAAAAGGTAATGTTGTAAATTGTTAAATGGTGTACAAATTTTGTGCTTTTATATTTTCGAAAGCTATTAAGAAAATATTCCAGTATTTCACTTAATTTTTAATTAATTAAAATTTTAACGAAAATTTTTAAAAAACAAGCCCGAAGGACATATTACCACTCGCCAAATTATGTGTGTGCCTAATTTCCAAGTACTAATCCATCCGTCTGCCCTGTTGAGCACCGACGCACAGACACACACACACGTTCTCCTTTATTATTAGCATAAATAATGGTGTCACATCAGAAGATTTTCTCCTTTATGTAAGAGTTGAAACAGACTTAGACATTAAAAGCATCTGCAATTTATTTTTTTAGGAAATCCAGTGGGAAGCTCTGATTGATGGGCAGACGGTTCCATTTTCCCTATTTTTATATGTGCAATGGCCACTTCCATTCTATCGAATGGATATAAGAATAGATTGTCAGAAGCGTAAAGAAAAGGCGCACATTTTTCCCCTTTCAGTAAGGGAAAAGTAAAGACATCTATTAATTGTATCCCTATCTCAATTTCCGATTGGATTTGAGATTTCATCGATCCGTAATCTAAATTTCTGTCGCCTTTCTGTGTTCTTATTACCTTTTAAATTAATTAAAAAGATGCCGATTCAGATTTCCTCCTAACAATCTAAACTAGCGTTACGAAACTGCAAGCTTCTGCGAAATTTCAATCACTTCAAAACGAATAATTAGTGTAACAAATCATTTCAAGCACCTAGGAAAGCTTTTTAAAAGAGCTTGTTGCGATACATTACAATTAATTTTATTACTTGATTCTTAAATTCTATTAAATTGGTCTTTTTTTCGATTTGCGTCGCAATTTTGTATGCTTTGTTTTCTAACACATAAAACCTCTCGCATGCGTACGGTAAATTTAATTAAACTCTTTTTGCCGCCTTTCTTCTGGATAATTGTTTAAAAAAAGGATGATTCATGCATTCTGAGAAACAATTTGTCTAATTGACTCCCAGAGGTTCCTATTTTCTTGTGCAACTACAGGTTCAAAGAAAGAAAGTGGGACATTTTGTTTCGACTGAAGAAATGGAAAAATTCTCCATGAAATTTACAAGTAGCTACTTAAAGGATATTAACCAAATTAACGAAAGTCTTCGCTTAATTCAGGCTTAAAAAAGAAGCAATAAATGGTTTTACGCTCTGGAGTTCGAAACAAGTATTTATGGCAATAATGGGAAACGTAATTGGGTAAAGAAGAAACACATATCTTTATGTGCCCCTTTTTAACCACCCAATTTATTTCTTTTTGAAAGATATAGAGAAAATTGTAAAAAAAACTGTTACAAAATGGTAAGAAAAAAAACTTTGCGGATGATAGTGAACTTCTCTGAAATATTAATCTAATTTCCACTCATTCTAACTCCATATAATAGTAGTTCAAATCCAAATATTATTGAATTACTGTTTTTCTCCATAAAAGAGTTGTTCGACTATTGTTCAATTATTCTTTTATGAAAGTTATACCTCAACAGCTGTATAAATAGAACATTTTATTTACAGAATATTTTGGACGCTTTTAAGATTGCAGTTTCGAATACACTCTTTGTAATATTTTCACTATTTTTTTTGTATAAATACATTATTTATCTATTATAGAAAACCATGATAATCTAATATTTAGGCAGATTGATAGAAAATTTGTCCACATTACAAGATGTTTGCCATAAGTCATAAAACGTTTTAGCAAAAACAGTATGCTTTTCACAATGATCAAGTTTTTTCTTTCACAAGTAATCAATAATTGTATTTTAATCATGAATTGCTAATTTTGTTTCCTCAACACTTTCTTCCGACTGAAAAAATGTCCTTATATATCATGATAATTAAATGATTTAAGTTCCTCAGATGTTTAGATGCTTTTGGTGAAAAAAAGTTTTCGGATGATTTATATAAATATTGTTTTTCTAAAACTTATCACATAGTGCATATTTGATTGTGATGTATGAAATATGCATATTCAATTTCTCAGTTGAGTATTTAAATTTTATATTTTTCAAAAGCAATTGATAAAAAATAAGGTTTCTGAATAGTCTATTTTCTGACCATTTACTCATTGGGCGTATAAAGTATATCCTTATTCCTTCGTAAAAATAATAAAGTATATCTGACGTAGTATCAATTAGATTAATATGCCCTAACAATCAAGATAATTGAATCATAAATAATCATCCCGTCCAGACTGGTATGTCACTTAGAGTATCATAAATGGTCAGCTTTTACGAATCATAAAACTGGTATATTTCCAATTACAGGATAAACCACTTTATACCTCATTCTCTTTTGTTGAGCGCAGCATTGATAAAAAATAAAGTTTCTGAATAGTCTATTTTCTGAACATTTCCCCATTGGGCGTTTAAAGTATATCCTTATTTCGTCGTAAAAATAATAAAGTTTATCTGACGTAGTGTCAATTAGATTAATATGCCCTAACAATCAAGATAATTGAATCATAAATAATCATCCCGTCCCGACTTGGATGTCTCTTGGAGTATCATAAATTGTTAGCCTTTACGAATCATAAAACTGGTATATTTCCAATTACAGGATAAA
>BGPR01012708.1:0-43967 GCA_013235015.1 Araneus ventricosus | reverse complement strand
TCTCCACTTAGAAAGTATACGAGAAAGTTTAGGGGAGACCACTCCCGATGGTTAGTTATACTTTAAAAAAAACTCAAATGTGCTACTCAATTTTGTTCAGTAATTAAAAAATCCTGCAAAAGTCACCTCAGATATTGGTGCAGCGACACCTACTGATGAAAATGTTAACTTTTTTCCTGGTTTTCATAAAGCGCATGAGTTTTATTACATTTAAGTGAAATTTTATTTCGTTTGGTATCGAATAGACGAACTTTAATTATAAGAAGCCTGTATAAGGAATCTTCAATCTCAACTTGCTAGGATCGCCTTCTCTTTAGACTATCATTTAATTAAGTGGATCACTGAATGATGTTGATACTAAAGCTCCGGTGAATGGTGGAGGCGAATGAAGCACCATTTTTGAAATTATTTTCTTTCACAATAATCCTTATGATATCGGGAATATCCAATCATTTTATTTCCTTAATTTTATTTTTATTATTTTTTATGTATTATCATTCAATATTTTAACGTTTTGTTTCATATTCTTTAAATTTCTGATGTTCAAGCTATTTTAATGAGCTAACTTGAAAGCTTGATTATGCGTGCAGTTAGGTTAATGGCATGCAGAATCTATCTTCCAAAGCTGATTCATTGAATCTTAATTGCGTCTGAAGAGAAAGTACTTAAGAATCGCTCTTTCAAAGTGAGGTAATGAAAAGTGGCATAACTATATAGCTTCTGGTTATAAAGGAAAAGGTGAGATAAAAAAAATTGGAAAGAAAACCATTCTAAGGATACAGAAGTATATATTCATTTTAAGCCAAACCATAGAACGTGAATCTTTTCAGAAGCAAACTTTTTTTTCTTGTTTGTCTAAATCGATGTTTGCATTATTGATACTTCATTCTTTCTTACTTCTTATCATCTACGTTTCTGGTAATGCATTTGTATAGAAAATGCAGAATGTATTATGACTCAGAAAACTTTCGTTTAAGTCGCTATTTAAATTAAATTTATATATATATATATATATATATATATATATATATATAAATATATATATATATATATTTCTGTGATGTCTGTCGCACATCTAATGATCTGAAAATAAGCTAATACTGGATTCAATTTAAAAGACGATCATTAACAAAAAATAAAGCGAAATGAAAATTTGCATGAATATTTCCCACAGCATATTAAGTAGGTTATGCTGCAAATAATAAAATTTTAATCTTAAAGAATGGCAAAAAGAATCCGAATCCATTCCGAAGGTAAAATTAATAACTTATTATTCTTTTGAGTGACAATGTCGCTCTAAGCAAATGTTGACACACTTTTCATATTAGAACTAAAAAAAAGTGCCATCACTGGTTCTTATGGATTAACCAAAGTATTTCAAAACTCTTAGTATACACTTTAGGGACTGAATGTGGGCATTGTAATGTCTTGGAAATAAAAACTGGGCTTTTAAAATATCACAAGACATTTATTTACAGACACAAGACGATACAAATTAACATTTAACATAAAAAAAACAAATTTAGAATAATAAAATATTTCATGAGTTTAACATAATTAAATTATCCCAAAATCGACTCGAGATCAATCAAATTCACTCCGTTACATAAAATCACACTTTTGCTGTCATGCTAAAATTTTAAAATATAGCATCTCAGCCTAGTTTAGACAGTTAGCAATCATTCTAGTGGCTCCGGCAGAAGCACACACTTCAGAACAACATACTCGGCGAAAGGCACCCAAGTCTCCCTTCGCTACGTTTCCTTTGGGGAACGAAGATTAGTTCGCGCGAAATAGTTCAGTTTTCTGTCTCGGCTCTAGAGGAATGGGCTCGTACGGAATATAGCGGGCAGGACCGTACAGCATCAAATCAAACACAAATCATCAAACAATTTTTTATCCTAACCCACTGATGAAGCACTAAAGGGTTAAATACCACATTTGAGACGTTCCAAGTGGTTTTCATCCACTCTCTCATTCATGGACCTTTTTTTTGTGGTCGTGCATTGTATTTTGATTTGTGATTATTCACATGTATCCTATCACCCATACCCAATTCCAGCGATCCCTAAGTATAAATAACAAGACAAAACAAAAACTAGTCCCACAATTTTTAGGATGGTTGCGACAATAATCATCAATATAACCGGTTGTAATACATTATTCAATTCTTCTTTATCGTAGCATCGAACAACACTAACAGCCCCGAATCATGGAGCCGCAACTGTACGAAACAATGTAACTAAAGGAAACATTCTACCCTTTCACTGCACTCATATGATAACTCCTCTTGTATATATTTTATATTATACTCGAATTGCAACCCTCTATGTACTTTTCATTTTATTCTTCTTTGTTCATGTATAATTATATTCCCTTTTAGGTGTTTTTATATCTCATGATGGGTTTTTTTTTTTTTTTTTGCTTTTTCTTTTCAATAAGTTTCACACATACTCATCCAACCGACAGGGAGCCGTTTAGGCTCCGAGTTCGGGGGTATGCTGTGGTGTTATGTTATGTCCTATCACCCATTAAAGTTTGTCTCGAGAGTTTTAAAGCACTCTGAAGAATTTAATGGCACTGAGGAAGAAATAGAAGTTTCTTTTCATGACACAAAATAATACTTTAATAAATTTACAATGCTTAGAAAATAACAGCTTTCATTCGATTGCGATTTTTGAATTTTAATTCAAACATATTTCTTGGTACGATTCATCTGGTGAAAGAGGGTGTCTTTGATATTTCTTTGATTTTTCATTTGCATTTTTTGTAGAGAATAATAATATATTTGGCATCAAAATTTGGCAAGATCTTTCGTATATTTCCAACATTCACAAACTGATTTCACTGAAACAAGCAGTTGAAATTCGACAAGTCAAAATAGATTTCTTCCTGAGAGTATGATCCAACCAAAATAAATTCCTAATTTAAATTTTTGAATCGGAGATTATACGAAGAGTAGCACAGTAGTCTCATTTCCATGAAAAACTCGAATCACCACATGTTTCCGTGGAACAAATTTCTTCTGCAAGAAAAGGAAATTCAAAAAGCAATTCATTTTCCTATTCCACTTGGCAGCGCTTAAAAATTATCCACTGAAAACCCTCTTTTCAATCTCCAAGCCTTCACCTGCACAGACGTCAATTCCGTGCAAACATAAATCAAAAGTTCAATCAAAAAATAAACCTCATCCATCGAACAAGTGAGCAGTAAAAAAACCATTTATAACTGTAGCTGACAAAATATTTTCGGGAATACTCCGGAAAAGTAGAAAGGATTTTTCAGCATCATCCATACCGTTTTCATAACAATGTAAGTTTAAGGTAGAATGATAAGTAATTGAATTTTTATCCGTAAACTAAAGCCAAAAATCTTTCTATTAAAACGATGGAAGAAATTTGACATTTACTGCACTAAAATAGCGGTCGGTCCTTATTTATGGCTGTGATCTAAATACGAATAATGAAATTTTTTGTTGCAAAGTGCAATTATTTTACTCGCTTTCCTTTACTTTGTAGATGATATAAAAGGTGCTTTGTTTCTGAAATAGATTGAATTGTATGAGGAAAAGATTTTCTTATTTTAGGTTTTTATTTAACGTTTCTTTCATGTTTTCAAGCACTTGACTGCTTCTATGTTCATTATTTTCTCATGGCTTCTTTTTAACTATCAATATTTCACACTATTAACAGAAACAACATAGAGTGTAACTATATATTCATACAGAAGGAAATATCGAGCAACAAAAATTGTTTACTGAACTTATTTAATATTGTTTTCTGTTGTGTTTTAAAACAAGTCTAAGGGCGAGTAAATTATTTGAGAAAGCAGTGCTTTGTTTTATTCCAATTTATAGCATGTTTTATATTTATGTATACCCAAATAATCACTGTCTCTTCGTTCATTAAGACTTTCATGTCGGGAATTATTAGAGATGAGAATACCCAAATGCAGTAGAACCCCGAGAATCTAAACTAATTGGGGCTGATCACCTCTGTTCGGATTGTCCGGGAAATTCGGTAAAATACTCTTGATATACCAAATGCAGTAGAGTATTGACACTGGGTGCTCTGTGAAAGTGCACGGAAAGAGCACGATACAGTGACAAACAATTTGAGGGTAAAAAGAAGATATCCGAGTTTGTTTCTACTAATTAAGGTGCTGTATTCATTCTTAAAGACCACTTCAAATACTTTTTTTATGTTAGGAATAAACATTAGCTTTGTTCCTGATTCGTAATTGCTTTTTCCTTCATTTTTTAAGTAAGAATTTTTCAGAAAATTTTTTAAAAAAGTTTTTCGGATTTTCGGGGCTCTACTGTAATTTATGTAGGATGTTTTTAAAAATGCTCGGTTTATATAAAACTATGAAAAAAAGAATTATTCACATTTTCTACAACACGTCTTCGAATTCATTTAGTTATTAAACTACAGGAAAAAACTAAAGAAAATGAAAAATTTGCCATTAAACCTTATGTGAATTTTTGCGTATTAAAAGAAAACTGTATCGTGGGATCAGTTTAATTATATTAACGCCCCATTTTGAAACAACCCGAGGGCTACTTTGAGACGGACCTCATAATTTAGAACTGCGGTCAGATGAAGAGGGCGGCACCTGACCTGGCCCGCCCCCCCCCCCCCTTTTCAAGATTCCGTGCCACACCAGCGGAAGGACGTTTGATCCTCTACATATGATTTAACGTGCAACATGTGTGTTCATGCATGTCTATTATTTTTAATCTTTACTTCTTATATATATTATTATTCATATACTAAGTATCTAAAAGAATGCTACTTATAGGTGGGGCTGCGTATAACTTTTAAGGATATGCAAGGCAGTCCGAGAGTACATTCAGTTGCTGCATCGTACTTCAACGTAACGTTTTGTTTTTGTGCAATTAGGCACAGCTCGCTCTTTGTCAGCGACAAATTACTAAGTGTTTATAAGCTACTAATATGTGTTCTATTTTGATCGTCTATTATGTGTGTGGTGTGTTGTGAATATTATAAATAAAGGAAAAAGGACAACCCCGTGCGCTTATTGAAAATACCACACACCTAACTACAATGTACCTACATGGCGGATCTTCAGTGCAATCGGGTTTCGAACCTGGAACCCTTCAACCCCGAAGCCGAGACCTTGCCCTATTGTCAGTTCATGCATTTTAATGCTTTTTGATGAATTTCCTTTACTATTTAGATTCGAACATGTTTTATCATTAAAATCAATAATACTCGGTCTTGTCCATTTTTATAAAATTTACAAATCGATCTTTTCATAAAGCCACGAAATTCAATAAATCAAGATAATTGCCTTCATGAGTGTTTTAAATAAAATGTCTTGAAATTATTCTGTTATTAAATCACAAATTATACAAATGCACTTTTCCAGTTCTTCATCTCCTATTTGAAACTCAAACATTCTAAAAAGCGCGTTGCTTCAATAAGAAAAGAACTGCACGGACATCATACCCATGCAACAATAAACTGAATGTCCACTAAGAATAATTTTCATAGAACACCATTTGTAACTTATGCCGAAGAAATATTTCGGGAAAGTAGAAAGCATTTTTCATTTTCCACCGCTGCTTTTTCGTAAAAATGGAAGTAAAAGGTGGAATTACGAATTATTGAATTTTCATCCATAACCTCAACCCAAAGAATCCTTTCATTAAAAGAACGGAATGAGCTTGTGAGGTTCATTACTCTAAAATGTCAAGGCTTCTTTATTTTTTACTATGTTTTAACAACGTATTATTACATCTACTTCAGTCCCATTGTACAATCATTTTCGCAGCTTTCTTTTACTTTGTTACTGATATAAACAGCACTTCGACACAAGAGTTTAACGAGTTCTGTGGAAAAGATATTTGAGTTATGTGTTTTGATCAGTTGTTTCTGTCCTTCTACGTTAATATCTGTCTTGGAATTGTTTTAACTCCTCACAATTCAAATTACTGCGCGAAGAAAAAAAATTATGAAGCTGATAAATACCGAACAATGAAGGCCGAAATGACTCAGTGTATTGACTTTAAAACAAAATACAGTATGTACATTTTCAGGATAAGGCTTAAATCTTAGTAAACATATTTCTTCTCTTATCTATATTCATAAAATGCTAACACACGTGCCACAGAAAAAAGGTTCATTTT
Organism: Araneus ventricosus; assembly: GCA_013235015.1. Taxonomy (NCBI): domain Eukaryota; kingdom Metazoa; phylum Arthropoda; class Arachnida; order Araneae; family Araneidae; genus Araneus; species Araneus ventricosus. The sequence goes on along the minus strand of BGPR01012708.1, from coordinate 37,816 downwards.
TCGTTTGCCGATGGCAACGATTGGTTTGTTTACAAAACAAAACCGGTAGCCTCCTCCATGTTAGGCATAACTTCATTATCATAGCCTGTTACTATATTCGTTCTGATGTAGAAAAAAAAACTTTTTCTAGAAAAAAAATAATAAGTTTAAGTTGAAGAATTCGCAATATTTCTCACAGTAAAATGAAACTTGGGATGAAATTATTCAAAAGAGATCAGTTAGAAATGACGTAGATGGGTGTAGGCGAGCCAGAGACCGTTTAGATCAACGGCAAAATAGTTTAAGTTAGCGAAGATAAAATTTTGTCCATTCACAAATTGAGATAAACCACAGAGAAGAATTAACATGTAACTTACTATTGTGTACTTTGGATTGTCCACTTTTCTGTTATGCGCCCACCACATGTCGGCTTTTTTTTTTCCTTTTGTTTTGGCGAATTTTCATGCGGCGCTGAATCGCCAATTTGACTCTAAAGCGTCAGGAAAATCTCGGTATGCTTATAACAGAGCGCAGATACTCTGCGCAGGATCAGCTAGTATTCAATAACTGTTGTCGTCTTCAAAATTCTTTGCTGTCAAAAATTCTCTTTGGAGACTGCAGAGGCTTGATAGCATTGTCTAGGACGATTGTTTTCAGTTCGATTTCGTCAGAAAATCTCCCTTAATTTGTGGACCTGATACACATTAAACATTGTTGGTGAATCTAGCCACTTTAAGTATTATCCTTCACCTACCTGTGATTCAAAAGCATAAATAACTCTCCTCCAAACCGGACGTAGCAATATAAACTTACATTCACAAAAGTTTTTCATTCAGGCAAGTATTAAAGATGTATAAATGTATAAAAAATGCTATTAAAGTCCATTTCTGTATTTTCAGCTACCATGCCTAAATATACCATCTTAAAATATCGTTCTCAAAATTACGATTCAACATTTAATAGATCTCCTCTATACAGGATGTAATAATATAAATTTGCTTTTCCGTCAAGTATTAAAGGTGAGAAAGCCTGAATAACAAAAGGTTAGTGAGATAACAGATCGGCTCCTGAAATAGTGCATTTAATTTCAGGTAAAAAAAATACGTTGTTCAAGCAATATTTTACTTTAATTATATGTACGACCCGTTTTGCAGCGACACGGGAGCTATTGTAAGACGGTTCTCGTAAATTTGAAACCATGGTCAGATGACGAGTTTGGCACGTGAGCTGGCACCTCCTCTCCAAGCTTCTGCACTATATCAGCGGGAGGACATTTTGCCCGACGAGTTTGATATGCACCAGATCCACTTACATGGCGGTTCTTCGATGAAACAGGGTTTCGGACCTGGAACCCCCAACCAACACGAGGTCACAACGGCCCCTGCACAAGTAATAAATAATGAGGCAGGTGCATAAACCACAAGGCTTATGAAATTGTAATGTTTAAATGTCCATTACAAAATGAAGTTCAATGTGTCTTTCTCAGAGAAGTTTGAATAACTTAGGAAATTTATTTGATTTGAAACACGACAAATAGCCTGGTGAGAGAACTAGATGCCAAAGACGGCGGAGAAAATGTTATCAACTGCTAAGTAAATTCTTGGGAAAAAATTTTTATTTACTGAAATAACTCTCAAGCAATTTTTTTAAACAATATTGTTAAAATGCATTACTGAAAATGCAAAATAATAACGGAATTAATGAGTTCAAAAATTGTTCGAGAGCAAAGAAATATTTTGCGTATTATCCACTGCAAATCGATAATTATCGGTCAAAATTCGCTTTAGCATTTTTCATCTAATTTTTAAACTCTTGAAATATGCAGCATTTTTTATTTATTTTCTGAAATCTTGAAATATGCAATTTTTAACAATGTATCTACAAATGAAAAAAAAAACGGGTTGTGGATCAAGAAACTGACACATTTCATTTATCTTCTTGTATTGTATTTACATATAAAAGTGACCATTTTTAAGATTTTATTTACTGCCTTACACGAGAGGAGGTGTCTTTTTGTTGTTGTTTTGTTTTTTCCTTTCTAATTTTTTTAAACATTTTTTTTTTTCTTCATCTTGCAACGAAATGTAATTCCCGAAATTTAGAGAAATATTTTTTAATGTCTTTGTGAGACTATTCAGATTTTAAAAAAGGTAAGAGAAAGAAAAGTAATAAAAAATTGCATACTCTGACCGGTGCAGTCATGAACAGTGTAATTTTTTTCCGCTGATTCAACTGAAGCGTGGGTTCATCTTTTTAAGCATTCAAACGAAAAGGTGAAGTATTTATATTTCTTTTCAACTAAATGTGGCAAAAAATATATGTCCAAGACAGTTTCTTTGAAAATGAAGATGTCACACTAGCCTTATCTTTTTTTTTTGTCGTTTCTTGAACAGAATGAAAAGGACGTTTTATTTTCTTTCTTGATTTTTTTTTTTGGAATTCGAAAACAGTGTCAATAAAAAAATAACTATTCGATTACAAGCTAAAAAAGTATGCTACAGTTGATGGCCTCGAAGGAAAAGGTGAGGTGAAAAAAATAGGAAAAAAGAGAGTTCTAAAGATACTCAAGTGCATGCTAATTTTAATATAAAAAAGAAATCATGGAACGTAAATTGCTTTAAAAGCATTAGCATTTTTTTTGTTTGCTTAAATCAATGTCTAAATTATCGATACTAAATTCTTTCCTACTGCTTATCATTTAACATCTAGGTTTCATGCTATGCCTTTTTGCAGAAAATACGAGATACATTGTAATCGGCAAAGCTTTCTTTTATGCTTATACTAGCTGATATACCCGGCGTTACTCGGAATAAATGAAATTTTAAGTCTAAGTATTTATAAAACTTTAAAATTAATAAAAAAGTTTTTCGCAGAAGCTTCTTTCGTTGATTTTCGGTCGCCCCCCCCTTGTTGTCTTCTTTTTCTCTCCGTAGTTTCAACCACCTGGCACGAATCTAGCAGTCCCTGGTACTCCATGTCCCCTTCACCATCTTTGCTACGGCGACAACAGAAGCTCTTTCATATCTTGGTTTTTATTACCATTACCCTTACTGCAATTCCCTTCTTCTTAGTGTTTGTGTTACTGACCGGAAAAACATCGCATAGTGTTCTTTCTTTTTCTCCTTAGGTCCTCTCCCTCCGTTAGAAACCGGACTCAATCTTGAATGATTTTACACACTCATTGGGATCATTTAAAAATTTACAAAAATGAAATGTAACATCGCATAAAGGGAGTATATAACTAACGTCATTTACTGTGCACAGAAATTGAAAGATGTACGTGCTACAAAATAAAAGCGGAAACAAAAATTCTGCCTTTCCGTAAATATTCAGTGACATTAATATTTTTATCATAACTGTAACAGTGGCAAAAACATGGAAATGAAGGATTTGATAAAATAATAAATCGGTTTGAATTTAATTACAATAATAGAAAGCATTGTTACAGATTGTGTTTCAAATGAATTTCGAAATATTTATGAAAATTTGGAGGAAAGAACGCATAATATTTAAATTCAGATCAGTAAAAAGAAAATCGTCTGCTCTTTAAAATGGCATATAAATCATCTTCGTGCAATATATATTTCAGAAGTTATTGGAGAAAAGCTTAGAAAAAAACGCCGAAAATTGGCCTAATTTTTGTTATTTAATTAACTATTTTAAGAAGTAATAATTTTTGAAAATTGAAAAATGCACAATTGATATAGAAATGAACCCCAGAATGGCATGCGCAAATTTAATCTCGATACTGTTCATCGTTTAGGAAGACTTCTTGTGAGAGATAGACCGGTAAAACACCTTTTTTTCCTTCCTAATTCCTCTCCCTTCTATAGGAAACGAACTAAGTAACCTCGAACCTTATGAGTATAAAAATTTTTGAAAATTAAACAAAACATCTCATAGAAAGAATAATTAATCCAATTGCACAGTAATTGGATTACTGAGCAACCATATTAAAAGAGGTATATGCTACGTCATCATAACGGAAACGAAAAGTCTGCTTTGAAAATAAAAATGTCCAAAGAAAACAATATTTTCTTTTATTAACTGTAACAGTGGCAAATGCACGCGAATGGAGGCTTTAATAAACAATAAAATGGCCTGAATTTAATATTATAAGAATAGAAAGTATTGTTAAAAATTGCGTTAAAATTACATTTTGAAACGTAAATTACAATTAGAAAAAATATTCTACTGTTATGTTATTACTATCATTAGAAAGATAATTTTTTGCTCTTTAAGATGGTGTAAAAATATTTCAGAAATTATTTGCGAAAACAGTTTAATAATGAGGCTTATGAAGACTTAATTTTCGCTATTTAATTAAATATCTTAAAAATCAATTAACTCTGAAAGTTGAAAATAGCACAGTTGACCTAGAAATGCACCCCAAAATGTAGTGTGCAAATTTCATGTCGCTATCGTTCACCGTTTAAGGGGGGGGGGGTTCTTGTGACAGACAGACAGACACATGCATTTTCTGTTTTATGTTATGGATTTCAATAAAAGATATTTAAATCTGCGAAATATTTCATAGATTTGATGATCTGTAAAATGAAACAATACTGGAACGAACTAAAAACACTTTTGTGAACAAAAATTAAGCGAAACAAAGATATTTCTTAAACATTAGAATATAATAATAATTGGCAATTTGACCTGTCCTTACAGACAAAAAAATATTACTTAGTAAAGAGAAGCAGTCCCAGCACTTAAAATCTTTTTACTTTTGTGACGGGCCTTGTAATTTTGAGCCGTGGTCAGATGACGAGGACGACACCCGAGTTGACCCTCTCCATACTTCCGCACCACACCAGCGGAAGGACGTTTGGCCCACGTCAGATTTAGTTTGCACAAGGCCCCCAAACACGGCGGATCTTCAATAGAATTGGGTTTCGAAACTGGAGCTATCTGGCTCCTAAACACTTTATAAATAATCAAAGTGTGGCAACGTTTTTTCTCTTTTTGCGACACCTTCTTTTGCTCATAAAATATTTTCAGGGAGATTTCAAGAAAAGTAGAGAGCATTTTTAAGTATCTATAACCATTATTTTATTAAATCACGAAATTTACTGATGCAATTCTCCGATCATTCAGCTACCCTTCAAAATCCAAATCGCGCTTGTTTCTGAGAAGCACGCTGAATGAAAAAGACGTTTCAAATAGTAATTCATTTTCCTTTTCCGCACGGCAGCGCAAAGATTTTTTCCATCAAAAGTCTCAATCTCTTCCTTACCTCTTCTCAATCTCAGTCCTTACCTGCATATCCGTCGACTCCTTGCCGCCATAAATCACAGGTCCCAAAAAAAGTAACTTTCATCTATCAAATAAGTGAATAGCAAAGAAAAGCATTGGTAACTGTTGCCGAAGAAATATTTTCGAAAAGGCAGGAAGTATTTTTCAATATTCCCCTTTAATATTTCTTGAAAAATGGAAGTTTAAGAAGGAATGGCGAATAATTGAATTTTGATCCATAGCATCAAGCCAAAGAAATCATCTATTAATATAGTGGGAGGAGTCTGGAATGTTTATTGCACTGAAATAGGTGGCTGCCCTTTTGTTATTCTGCCATCTAAATAAACATTATTGAATGTATTCTAGTCACAGTGCGTGTCAAAAGTTTAAACACAACAATAATTTTAAAATAAAACTCTAAATATTCACTCTATTTTAAATCAGTGCTAATGTATATGAAAAAACTATAGAATTGAAATTATTTTTGATACTATCATGTTTTAAATTTTTATTTTCAACCATCGAATTTAGAAAAAATACAAAAATAGGTGTGTCAAAAGTTTAAGCACAAGAGACATTTATCTTTTTACAATCGAGTAAAAATAAAATGTTAATAAATAATTATTGCTCCTTTAGATTGAATTAGATGAAATACAGGGATTTCCATCGATAACACTTATGTTTGAGCTGTATTCTCAATATTTCAAATGAAGAAAACAACTTACCATTTTGATGAACTGAACGTGCGAGGATACACTACACGTTTTCTATGAGGTGAAAATCAGGACTATGCCTGGCTAGTTCAAAACCGATACCATGTAGGATCTAAGCCATTGGGACGATGATTTGGAGGAATGGATTGAAGCTTTGTGTTGTTGAAAAGTCCAATTGTTCCGTCTAAAATTGTCTCAAAATTAAGCAAACGATTGGCAAGTGTCTCTTGTTAGTTTACAGATTTTTGCAGACCACTGAGAAAGACTAGGGATATCTGCCTATTGAAACAAACCACCCATACCATCAGAGATCCACCACCATATTATCTACTAAACATGCTTCTTGGTTCTTTTCAAATATCAGGTCAATAGCATGCAAACCCATCACGACGGTCCAAGTTCCATTTTTTTTCATCGATGAATAAGATATTAAGCCATAAATGACATGTGCTGTTGGGCCCACGATCTCATTTATAGTTTGATTCCAAGCAAGGTAATCGAGCCTCTCACGGTTTTTCATGCATCCCAATTCTAAAATTCTTCTATGAATAGTTTTTTTGCAATATTTGTCCTCAAATGGTATTTTTAAGTACTGAAAGATAATAATTCCCAGTTGAAGCCAAGTTTCTCGTGCGCCGGTCGTAGCAGGAGCTGGTCACTCTTGGCCATCCAAAACGAGATTTTCGTTTGAAGTTTTTACCACGACCTAATATTTGATAAATTCCACGTTCTGACCTCTTTAAAGCAGCTGCAATTTCAGAGAAATTGACTTCTGTTTTACTCCCATACACCAGAATTTTTATGTTTCCTCATATGAAAATTCTTTAGACCTAGACATTTTGAACTAACGTCAAACCAACAGTCAGGTTTTTCTTATATACCTAGATATCATATATGTGCCCAACTGCTTGTGTTATTTCATTAATTTGCATAAAAGCAGCTTTGTGCTTAAACTTTTGACACGGCAATTTTCTTTCTATTCTTAAAACTTCTGATTAAAAATAAAGTTTTAAAGATAATAATGTTTAATATGATTTTAAAGTTGCATTGTATACATTAAAATTTGTATACATATAAACGACACGTTGAAATAAAAAGAATATTTAAAGTTTTATTTTAAAACTAGCCGACTTCGGCGACCAGCTTGTTCGCAGGGAATATGATTTCAATTGAATCTTGCAATTTTATATTCATGGTTCTCTTAACAACGTAATTTTAATCTTCAGATTGTGGTAGATATTCAACCCATGTTCTATTAGTAGCCTTGGACCTCTTCTCTTCATTGCCTACATAAATTTTTCTAAAGGAGTCAAATAACTGACCATTCATATAACATATAATTCCATGTTGTCGGCACTATCTCCACTTTCTTATTCCTCTTGTAAAATATGTATGATTTCAACATTAAACTGACTCGGCACATTTTATGGCCAGGACATGTTAGCTGGATTAAAACATGCCGCGAAAAGAATGAAAACATAGCAACCATAACCATTCAGTTTATTGGATATATTTATTAATGTAAACAAAGCAATATCTAGGTTAGCTTGGTTTACAGATTTCACAAAAATTTTGATGAAATAAAATATAAAAGCAGAATGTATTAGGATATTATCTCAGATTACAACAACGAAAGAGAAATATGCAATTAAATATTTGTTTAAACAATGAAAACGGTTTGTGTGACTGCAACAATGAAAAGTATTTTTGTAAATTATGCCAGATTTTTTTTAATTTATTAAAATTCGAGAATACATTGTACGGCAACTTAATTGCTATGATTGGAAAAGTAATTTTTTGCACTTTCAGATGGTGTAAAAATATTTTTTTTGTTTTATAGTATTTTCGGAAGTTATTAAGGAAAAACGCCAAAATTTCGATTGATTTTTAATTAATTAAAATTTCAACGTACTCCCGCCGGTGTAGTGCGGAAGTTTGGAGAGGGGGTGCCAGCTCAGGTGTCGTCTCGTCATCTGACCGTGGTTCAAAATTACGAGATCCATCCCAAAATAGCCTTCGTGTTGCTTCATAACTAAACTAAGTAGGAAAAACCAGCTTAAAAAACTGCGTCATCGGTCCAATCAAGGAAACTGGTTGCCCAGATAGGACCACCACTTTCCCTTAAAGCACAATTAGAGCAAAATATTTTTCAATCTCAGATTCACACCAGCACCAATGCATGAACTATTACATTTTATGAGCTCTATCACTTTCTTCTTCCATTGTTCCTCACAAATGATACAAAACAGCATAACCTTAATGTTTGTTCATTTTAAACCAACGTTTGATGACTTTAGTGCCTTTTTTGCATTGACTTGTTCCAATTCCAATTTATAATGACTACTAGCGGGTTTGTGCTTTCTGAGTTATCTCTGTAGTATAAGATAATAATACCATTGATTTAAACAGTCCAATTTAGACAATTGTTTGTGCTCCAATCTAGGTGCTCTAACAATGAAAATTCCTCTATCCTTATTTTAAAACTATTTTAATAAAGTTAGTATAGTAAATTGTAGCTAAGTAAATTTTCTATCTGATGATATAATAATATATTTATAATATATTTTTCTAGATATTTCTGAAGCAGCGTAAGACCTTTTTGTCTTTTGTTAACCCTTTGTGGACAGGTACGGCGTATAATGTGCGCCACAGTTTACCGATCTCGAAATTGAGGTGTAGGAAACAAATGTGTATATTATCCATCCATTCAAATCCCTAGTCTTATTACACTGTGAAAAATAAAGTTTTATATAATTAAATAAGCACAAAGTTGGGGGAAAAAATGGATGGCATATAAAGTGCGCTAACCTGATCTGAATGTTCTAAAAAGTTACCTGTCCGCAAAGGGTTAAAATAACTAATTGATGTTAACCAAAATCTAAACACTTATTCTCTAACTGTAACCACATAGCGCTTTTCTCCTTAAAATGATTTCATGCATCCTATTTACATCGTTACAACATGATTTGCCTATTTTAAAACCCAGATATTTAACAGAATTGAAGTTATCATACCGGTCTAATCTAGGCGCGGACTCTTCCCTGTGTTTTTATCATCTAAAATGTAGACCTCTTTCAAATTTTGACCGAAATCCACAAGGATATCATTTTGTTTTTGAGTTATCTTTTTTTCTCATACACATAAATACTTAATGTATAACACTCAAAATGAAGGGCATGAGATTTTGTGCTGTGATTCCACCACTTGTATGCAGTGCATGCTAAACAAAGTGAAAAAAAACTGCAGGAACATCGTTGATAAAAATTTTAAAGTATGTTAAGATTACAATATTTTAAAATAAACAAAATTTTGTGTTTAAGGAAAGAGAAAATTGTAACTTTATATTTTCATTCTGTCATTGCTGTATTTCCCTTACAAGTCTTCCCCTTTTTTTTAATTCCTACTATTAGTTCACACTCTCCCTATATATATTTATACATCTTGTTCAAATTTTTAATCGTTAATAAAATACTTTTTATTCATCCACTCAAGTTCAAATACATTTTTTCAAACTTGTAGTGGATGACACTTGATGTTAATACAGTTTTTTCAAATATTAACTCATTAATTAAATTTAATTAATTAATTTTAGTTTTATATGGGAGAAAAAAATTTCCAAAATAAAATTTTTCTTTGTTGATCTAAGTAGGAATTGACTTTAAAAGAAATTTTTTTATATTACTTGTTTACTTATAAGCTGGTTCGGATTTTCAACTATAAATTTTGTTTCATTATTTCATTAACCTTTTGCCCTCCGAAAGATAATAAGATGCATAATTATACACGCGTGAGTGTAAGGATTGATTTAGCGCTTTAACAGGCTGTAAAATATTGTCATAAATTTGTTTCAATTCCTAAAAATGAATCTGTGTGCTTTTGCTATTATATGGTTTTTATAATAAGCTCTCTCCAACAAGAATGTGTGAAAGAAGCACCATTCAGAATGTCGAGTCTGACTCGACATAAGAGTGCAAAGGGTTAATAAATCAAAAAGGAATTTCATATTTTTCTTTATTGTTCTTTTACTTTTTATTATTACTTTTCACTTATATATTTATGTTATAGTTATTTTACAGATATATTACCACTCAGCATAGGAAATCAATGCAAAATGTGGAAATAAGTGGCTCAAAATTTGGCGTCATAAAGAAATTCTCTTCAAATCCATAATAATTATCTGTCAGGATTTCTGATTAGCATCTTAGTTCCATTTTCTGCAGTTCCTGAAAAATTATGTCTTCATTCACAGTTGTGGACCACACATCAGCATTTGAAAAGAAAATGAGTGACTGAAAAAACTTGCACATTTCACAGATCTTGTCACACTCATTTACATGTTAAAGTGATGGTCTTTTTTTAGGTTCCATTTACTGTAGAGCACGTAAATATTCCTTTTTTCCATCAGTATTTCGAATCTTGCTTTTTTTCCAGCCAAAAGTAATTCCAAAAACAAAAAGCGATCTTTAGAAAAACTTGCACGTCATCTCTGAGCATTTGAAGAAAAACAGAGAAAAAAAATGCATGTTTTGACCCGCAGAATCATGAATACAGTAAGTAGGGGTTTTTTTCTCACCCTAATTCCAGTAAGTATTGGTTTATTTTTTAAGTGAAGTATTTAGATTTCTTTGTAACTAACTATGGCAACAAAAAAAATGCCTGAGAGGTTTCTTTGAATGTAACGATGTCACTTTTTACTTGCATTTCTTTAATATTCGCTTAGAATGAAAAGGACTTGCTGTTTTCTTTATTGGAAACTTTTTTTTCTTCTTAGATGAAGACGGCGTAAATTTAAGAAAAATCTCGTCGAATTCTAGCAAGAAAAAGTATGGAAGAATCACATTTGGATTAAGTTGTGCACTCGAAAATTGACTTCCAAACACATATTTTGACACAATACTGTTTTAGAACTACATTGCAGAAAATATACAAAAGCCTCATTTTTCCCCAAAATTAACTGCTTCGTTTTAAATAGTCAGTTATTCAACTGATTACATTTGATTTACTTTTGCACAACAAACTACAGACACTTAAGGCACAATTTGTAATGGCGATTCCGAAATCCGTAAAAGGGATTTGGTTCCAAACTTTATAACTCTGCCCAAACGACCAAAAAAACATTCTAAAGATATGCAAACGTATGCTAATTTGAAACTAAAGAAGAAATCATGGAACCTGGATCTTTTTTGATGCAAACGATTTAATTTTATTTTTATTCATTCTTTGCTGTAAAAAAGATGTTTACATTATCGATGTTTAATTTTTCCATTGTTTATGATTTAATATCTACGTGTCAAATGGTGCATTTTTAAATGAAAAACAAAGGATATTGTAATTCAGTTACGCCTTCGCTTATGTAAATATTTTAACAAAATTTGTTGGTATCACTTACATTTTTGGAGGGAACTATTCATGGGTCTGATGATTTGAAATAAGACTATAATTAGAGTTAAGCGGGAACAGATTAAAAAGAATATAAGCTGATTTATTTGAAGAAAATGAAACGAAGTAGAAGATGTATATTTGTATAAATTTTTACAAATATTAATGCAGTATTAGTAAATATACAAACCTCACTTAAAATGGTTTAGTCGTTTTTTAGTCTTGCATAAAATATTGTAGAGTTGACAATCGCCTTAAATGCACAATTAACAATTGAACATATTTCCCCGTCGCCTTTTAATTCAGATATCGCAAATTTAGAATGCCTTAGGATTAGGGTATACTAGGATCTTAATGAAACGCTGAATGAAAACTACGAGTTCAAAATTGCAAGGTAGGTCTCAAAATAGTTCTCGTGTAGATAGAAATTTGTACGCTAATCTAACTAAACTAAACTAAGACACTAGTTCGTCTTTTTTTATTATTATTGCCTTCAAAGCCGAGTATGTTTCGTTCTACTAGATAATAAACAATTTTTATACAGCACGAGATTCGTTAGTAGAGAGTTAGTTAGTTTAGAGGTTTCAGCTTGTCAAGAACAGTGTCACCCATAAAGATGTTGTTCGTGCTTTCTTCTATCTTTGATCCTGTCTGAGCAAGACTTTTCTAGAGACTGTCACAAGTGTCAGGAAACTTTCCTCTCAACGGAAATCGTTGTCGTTATCATTATGTTTGGAGACTTAGTCACGGAATAGTTGAGAGTCGTCTTTTATCTAATGTATTAATGATTAAAGTTACGACTATGCTCATGATGCATCATGTGTGAAGGACATAAAGATAAGCCCGTCTTCAGTGTTACCTATTATATCAGTAAAATGAAAGAAGTCTTAATTACCTCAACGACTGAATATTATTTAACATAAAATATGTTAGATGATTCAATAAGTTCAAGAATTTGTCAGATTAGCATCCTATTTTTAAACAACAAGAAACGACAAGGTTGTTATCTTAAGTACAAACTGCTTAGAACTTCTCAAAACAAATACGAGCAAACTTTATAATCCCAGGTAGTAAGCAGACAGTATGGCGACAGTTAAGAAGGCATAACACTGTCAATATTTTCATGTTATGTAAGCATGAGAACGTTTGTAACACGATTTATTTAATGACTACCTACACGCAAGATCTCCAGTGGAGTCACCTATGTGAACACAAACTCTGTTTTGTAGATGATTCAATTGGTTGAAATCATTAAGCAAGAAGAACGATGCAACTTTCGAAACTTCATTCATGTGACCTCTTTTAATGTTACTAAAAGTCAGAAAAATATCATAATTTCTTAAGGAATTTTAACTTAAGCGCTGAAATTGCTGCTTACGGTGGAAAATCTGAGCATACATTACTGTAATTAAATAATTAAAGAACAATATTTTGCATTTTGCTTCCTCGTGATATTCTACTGTTGAGCAAATTTCTTATTGAAATGTTATTTTTATTAATTAATTAGCATCTATCTCTAAAATACCGCATTGGTTTCGTGACATAATTATGGCTGTGATCGGATACCGTGAAATATGCATTTCAGGGCCTCTAGTAAAAAGTTTTCGGTGTATGTAGTGGGTAACTTTTTTTAAAAAATCGGCGATTTCTACACTTTTATAATTAACATTTCTTCGCTGTTTGTTGTAGTTTTCGAGATAAAATCCTTAATTTCCATAACTCGTACCAAGGGATGCAGGAGCAGGAATTAGTGTCAGATGATAGCTTATATATCTTTACTATATATAAACATTACTTCCACAACGCCAGCTTTCTTTGTTCAAGAGTAATTTTGCTATATAAAGATATATGTGTACATTTTTTTATAGTTATATTATTGTCGAAAGAAAAGTCTTTTATAACTTGTTGTTTATCTCGTTTCAAGATAAGTTGTTTCCCTTTTTAGTTAAACGTCGTTATTTCCGTTTATACTGGTGCTTTTTCCATAAAAATTATGAATGAAGAGGTTTTTTCCTTGTCCCGAGTGACTTTAAAATGCTCATGGGATCTGTTATAATTCTTTTTGCAACGTTCTGTGTGTGATTCTTCAGCACGAAAATTCACCTTTCAACTACGATTTACATAATCAAAATGAATCATATTTGAAAAATAAAAATTCATGAATAACCTTCTCCAAAGAAGTATTTATTTTCATGCGTGAGAGCCATAAAAGGAAAAATTTTATGATTATCATTTAGAATTTATTTATTTTAACGAACTATCATTTTAAATGTTTCTTGAAATCAAATGAAGTCAACATTTTCGTAAAGAGACAAAATTTTAGTTTTAATGACTTATCCAAATGATAATTTAAATGAAATGCTTTTAACTGAGCACATAAAATTTTACGAATGTATATTTTTTTACTTTTACTTACTATAATTTGAGGCAAAATTTAAATAATACTGTAACATATAAAATTAAAAGAGCGATCTCAAATATTCCGATGTGCTCCACCTGTGTATAGTTCATAAGAATTTTCGAATAAATTTACTTTACATTAAAAAATTCTTATGGTAATATTAAATAGATAGTCTTTAAAACTTAAATCATCTGTTAAGCGTTTGATTCGTTAAGTTTATACAATTTTTCGTCCATTTCAGTGTTTCCCAAAGTGGGGCGCACCCCTCAAAGGAGGGCAATATGATTGCAAAGGGGGCAATTCAAAAATGGTTTCGTCCAGAGTTTAAAAGCAACCGTCTCCTGTGATTTAACTAATATATATAAATTCTCAGTTCGACACGGCACGTTTCTCTTTAGGATCTACTAGCTGAATAATTTTCAAAAATATATACAAAAAAGTTTTTAATCCCAGCAACCTTTTCAAAAAAAAGTGGCGAAATTACGAAAAATTATTTCGTATCTGAGTTTCGGTCCTCCATTATATGTTTTGAAAATTTACTTAATGTGTTTCTCAACAATTTCCTAGCGATTTCTTCCTTAAACTTATTATTTAAGTTTCTTCAGTGAAAAATTCAATTTTTGAATATTAAAAATTATGTATCTGTGACATAAGGGGCATCAGAATATTAGAAAGACTTAGGTGTTCACATGTATGCGACCAGAGAGACAAGACAGACTTTCAGTTAACGGATTTCCCCAAAAATTTGATATAAATCTATAAATTTGTTATAAAGAACAGTAGTTTCCCTCAGCGTTTTTCAACTTTTCAGAATTTGCTACCCAATTTTCAATCAAAATTTTGATCGACCCCCCCCCCCCTTATACAATAATTATGTATTTTTGGGATTTTGACGCTAAAGCTATATTACGACCTTAATTACAAACCTTAAAAATTACTAAGAATAAGTAAATTTATTGATATTTGGCAACACCGAGCCGCTGTATTGTCAGAACCAGTATCGATGCCTCTCTATTGCTCTCTGTCTTACATCCACATCGGACATTCTCGCAGCTTCACGGGAAGTTTCGATTTGTCTCGAACATTCTGGAACGTCCGCGCGACCGAACAGAAATTTATAGCAAAAAAAAACTATAAATGTTTCCAAATGTGGATGAATTTGCTAAAACTTACAAGGCTGGAGAACAAAATGTGAAAGTTGCTTTGTAACCATTTAAAATCATTCAGCCATGCTGGCAAAGAATTTTAAAAAGTATTTACTTGCTGACGAGAACTTGGTAGCAAATTGCTAGTGGTTAGGAATCCATTTCAAAACTGCTGAAGAAGAAATCTTCATAGACTTCAAGGCAAGTGACGAAATCAAAAGGCAATTTAGTAATAAATCATTCTTTGAATTTGGGGCCGGGGTGGATGATGAGTTTTCTGCACTAAAAACGAGAGCATTTCGTATATTATTAACATTTCCAGCATCCCACCTTTATGAAACCGGATTTTCTGCGGTGGCTTCTTTGAAGACAAAATCTAGATATCAGCTAAACACAGAAAAAGAACTCAGACAGTATATTTCTAATCTCTTAAACCTTCCATCGAAAAACTTCGCTCTGCTAGACAAGTCAAATGGAGTCACTAATAATTATCAAACTTGTTTTTAATTTAGTATTGATAAGTTAATTATTAAATACATTGTGCATATACTGATGCAATCCTATTTATCCTATTATATTAGTGTAACTGTGTATTTCATTTTTTATTATATCAGAATGTATTTTGTTTTATTTTCCTTTCAGTAAATTAATCAATTTTTTTAATAATATTTTCTTTTCTATATGCTTGCGTCCCCATTCATCACACCCTCCTAGGGGGCGAGCCCCACAGGTTGAGAATCGTTGGTTTAGCTTATTCCGTTGTCGAATTATTGTGTTCACAAAAAAGACATAATGCCAAAAACGACTTTCAGATACTCAAGGACTAAAACGTGGAGATTTACTTTCTTTTCCTATTACTTTCTCTTCGCTTACTTGGTATACGAAAAAGGAAAAATCGCCGATATGTTGCAAAAGACAATTGAAGAAATACTTTTTGGAAACTTTATAAACTTTTTTTGCTTGATTTTATCTCCCAGAAAACTTTTATGAGAAATACAGAGTATTCAAACCTTATTCAAAAAATTTTCATGGGGATTTTTTTTTACCCTCTATGATCTAGATTTCTTATTTTCCTATCAAATATAAAAACATTTTCAATGAGAATAAAATAACAATGTCATTATATCTTCCCGAAGACATGCGTAAATAAATATTTGAACATCAAAATAAACACAGCTTGAGTACATTTCTCGGCGACCTTCAATCAAAACAAAGTGATCGTAAGATATGATGAATCATCAGTTTGATGGAAGACACGGAACTATCGAGAATACATGTACTAGAAATAAAATAATTTTGCTTTCAATTTGGAATGAATTCTGAAAAGATTTAAGTGCATATTATTGGGAACGAGAAATTGAAAATAATAGTATAAGAGGTATATATGATGTTGGTGTCATTTTAGATGTTAAAATTACCCCACAATGTTTAATTTTTTGTTATTTTTAATATAATTAATTTTAAAAATATAAAAATTCTTTGTTTTAGTAGATGCTTTGCAACGTAAATTTAAAAAATTAATTGATAAATATGATATAAAAATGAATTTAGGACTGAAATCATATTGGTTATATAATATCGAATCTCTTAGTGAAATGAAATGAAAAAAAATCAACTTTTTTTCGAAAATAAACGCATTAAATTGAGCGCAACCAACTACCATTTTAAGAATTTCGGGTTCCCTGTTGAAAACTTTAGTAAACCGAATGTCTGTCTTGTAATTTGTCGTGGAGAAATGAACCAAATGCAATCACTGCACAAAAAAAAAACTAATCAGGGGAGGAGAGTCGCAGAATTTGGACCACCTGGACATTTTTTTAATGTACAGTGTGATGGAGAAGTAATTTTAAGGGAAAACAAGTAGTATAATTGTTTTGTAGTTTTGTTTATATTCAAAACAGTGGAAGTAAATTCTTATAAAATACACTTTAAATTAGGAAAAAAGGTGCTTATAAAAAATGTGTCATCGGTCCAATCACGGAAGCAGGTTGCCTAGATTGAACCCCCGATTTCTTTAGGCACAATTAAAGCAAAAATATTTTTTGATTCTCAATTCACATTAGCACACAATGCATGAACCCATGTACGACATTTCATGCACTGTATCACTTCCTCTTTTCCCTCTTTACCCTCACAAATGATATGTATCTTGAGTTTTTATACCTTTTGTATCAAGATTTGATGGCTTTAGTGTCTCTTTATTGTTTTTTATTATTTATTTATTCATTATTATTATTTTGCTTTGACTTTTTCCCATTCCAATTTAGGAGGACTAATAGCAGTGATAAACTGCTTTCTGATCTAGTCTTGCTGTTGAAGATAATAACCCCATTGATTTAAATGGTCCAGTTTAGGCAAACGTTTATCGTCTAATCTAGGCAACCTTTGGACAACAAAAAAAATTCTTCTAACCTTAATTTTAAACAATTTTCAGAAAATTATTATAGTAAATTGTAGCTAAAACCAATTCCTATCTGAGGATATTATAACATATTTCCCTACTTAATTTAGAACAGCTTAAGGGCTTTTCGTCTTTTGTTAAAATAATTAATGAATTTTACTTAAATCTAAACACTTGTTCTCTGACTATAACCACGTAGCGCTTTCTCTTAAAAATGATTTCATACGCCCCATCTACATCGTTACAACATAATTTTCCTATTTTAGGCCAAATATATGATAGAATTGATGTTAGGATACAGGTTCAATCTAGGCGATGATTTTTTCATTTAGGAAAAATGGAGTTTTAAAATTGTTTTGCCATATTTTGAAAAAGCAGATGCGTCTCAATGTGCGTATTTTGGAATAAGTTCTCGATTGCAAGCCTGAATTCAATTTGTATAGCATTTGCTCTAAACATCTAATGCAGCTTTTATACATGTGGGAGGACTCATACCTTGGCCAGGGCTGTACCTTGGTCACTGTCCATATATAAGAACGAGAATGAACAGAAATTTCGTTTCCCTCCTAAAATGTTTAATTTAGATTGGCAACACTGTCATGTTGCACGTGTTCATCTTTATTATTAGTTTTTAACTGAAATCTATACACAATTTTTCAGATGTCGACGTAAGATGCTGGAGGTATTGGATTATTAGTTTTCAAATGAAATCTAAACACAATTTTTCGGATGTCAGCGTGAGCTGTTGGAGGTATTGGATTATTAGTTTTCAACTGAAATCTCTAAACACAATTTTTCGGATGTCGGCGTAAGCTGCTGGAGGTATTGGATTATTAGTTTTCAACTGAAATCTAAACACAATTTTTCGGATGTCGGCGTAAGCTGCTGGAGGTGTTGGATTTTCCCCCATCTTCAAGGTAAGTTTTTTTGGGGAGGGGGTATCGGGGTGAGTGTTAATAACAATAAAAATAACCTGATACAATAACCAATAATAACGTTGACACATACGTTGAAAGTTTTTTTTATCAATAAAAGCACAAATGAATGTCTGAGGCGAACTTAAATAATATGAGAAGAGATGCTCAACTTCGGTCAAGCGCACCGTCCTGTACCTTGGCCACCTGTAAACAGTATAGTGCAGTGTTGTATCAACATCGAAAAGTGGGTTTTAGTTAAGTCTGTCGTAAATAAGCACACAAAACAATATGCGGGAATTGTTTAGGGCGTGCAAGATGAAGAAGTCGTAGTAAAATTCCTAAGAAAGAAAAGTATTTGCATTGCCAGATATTGAATATGTTTTCAAAATAAAATTCGTAGATATTTTCATGGTTCTATTCAGTTTTCGACTTACAATTTATTTAACAAATTAAATAGCGTAAAATTCCCTACAAATATATACTTTTATGTTTCTTTTAGCTTTAATAGTTTCGCAGATAATGGCTCTCAAAAATGGGAGATGTCCAATAATTTGCGACCACCTAGACAGCTGTAACAGCGAGTTACCTATCTGAAAATAAAAAAAAACTTTTTTCAAATTCGCTCTCATTTTTTAAAAACTGTAGTTGTAACATTATTAGTTTTTTTATTATTAATAATTTTTGAAATGGTCTAATAATTTATGTACACCCTGTACTACGATATTTCGGACTAGAGGTTAGAATTTTCTTTGTTTTTTTTCCAAGCAACTTCATGGTATTGACAAATGTGAAAGTGCTAGAATTATTGGTTGTTTTCCCTTCCTTTTATGATATGACTGTTGTAATAGAAAACTGCGCATCGTTTCTGATATTAACTGAGAGTTTTTGTAAACAAGCAATCACAATGAAACACTTAAGTTTACCAGTGCTATCAATAGAGACAGTACTTTCAAAGCACATATTTATAAAATACTTGTGCTTAAAAAAACACTTTTTTTTCTTTCAAATGACCTATGGTTTCACATGTCATTTTATTAATTTTATGAAACTAATATGCTCTTCTGGCATTCAGATTTAAGAATAACAACTTTCAACAGAATGATAAAGAAAGTTTAGTTACATTAACGTTCCATTTTGAAGCAACACACGGGCTATTTTGGGACGGACCTCGTCATTTTGAACCGCGGTCAGATGACGAGACGATGCCTGAGCTGCCCCCTCTCCAAACTTCCGCATCACACCAGTGGCAGGACGTTTGACCCTCTACGTATGATTTAGCGTGCAACAGTGCCAATACACGGCGGATCTTCGTGGAATTGGGTTTCGAGCCGGGAAGCCTCCGGCCCCGAAGCCGGAGCCTTACGACTAGGCCACTGTGGCCCCCTGAATGATAAAGATATCTTATTAAAAAGGCATTTTGATTAATTTTCATTGTTATAAAATGTTTGTTTCACAAAATAATGAATGGCATTGTCAGATAGAATACAGTTTTCCTCCATCAACTTTAAAGGAATTAAAAATTCTGTTTAAAAAATTACCCCATTATTCACTGTGTATAGTGATATTTTTTGCATATCAACAATTTAGTTGCTATAAATTTATTGAATCCTGTTTTCTCTTATATCTCGCTTTTATTCTACTTTAGGAATCTTCTAATCATTACTTAGTTCTAAAATAATCCTTAAGATTATAATTATCTTATGAAGAAATTCCTTTAATTCTCTTCATTTCTTAATGAGAAGGCATTCAAGCTTCTCCGAAAAAAATCAGGCAATTCCAAAAATTTTCTAATAATACCTTAAACTTTCATCACTCCTTTCTTTTAAAATGTTTATCACCTATGCCTGATATCCCCTTCAACCCAGGTTCAAGCGCAAGTCTCCCTACTCTTTATTCCGCCCCTGCAAAGCTCTCTTTGTAATTTCGGAAAATAAAAGGTCCTGTGCTGGAGAAAAATTTTCAACAATAAGTTATCCCGGAAGTCCATCATCATAAATATTAATCGTCCTTCCCTTGTTCCGAGATAATCCCATTCTTCCGAGCGAAGCGGTGGCCGAGGAATTCTGCGCTTCTCATTAATAGAAGGGGGGTGATAGACCCCGAGTCCCCCTCCTTATTCAAAGCAGATAAAGGGGTATGTACTTACTAATGCGCCGAGGAACTGCACGCTCTTAATACTGTGCGATGAAGGTCGGAGGCAGTGGTTATGGATATAATGCTAGAAGTTTCGCATAAATTTTCACCTTAGGTGAAATCCAGAAATGGAATTTGGGTTGAAGGTCTTATATTGGATGAGGGGGAATTCCGCAGATTATTTGATGGTGGAAAGATGGATTAATATTCTTAAACTTCATTTTGCAGCCGAATGTACTTAGAAAATTGAGATATCGGAAGAAATAATATAAAGCAGTCCCTCTATGATCCGGCTCTTCCCTAGTCCGGCGTTTTCAAAAAGGCGAGTGATCAGCATTAAGGAGACAAAAAATCGCTGCATGCTGATGTCATTGGCCTTGTACGATGTAAACAAGAGGCTACTGCTCAGAGTATTGTCGGGCAGCCACGAGAACTCAGCTTTGTAAGTTGTCTCGTTGACTGCGGTAGCAGGATCAGGTTATCGTAGGAGGAATCCATTCCGAGTAGGTAAAAGCTCATTCATGTTTGTTACATTGGCGCACTTAGCTCCAAATGGGAAGAAACTTGCAACTGCGGCAAAACTGAGAAGACGAATGATCAACTACTCTTTTTACCTTCGCAAACTGGCGCCAAGAATAAAATAAAACCCCGACTTTCGTCGGATTTCTCCTATTCGAATCGGATCTTCCCTAACATAACCAGTTGCTATAGCGACCGCCATCAACGAAACAACTTGGCGAGCCGAGTTCTCGTGGCGGACACACAGTATGTAATATTTGTAATTTTCTAAATAATTTTGTATACTTTGTACAGTGAACATAGGTTTTGCTATTGAAATGCGTTTTTTTAATAAACCTCCACTAATCCCGCGTTTTCGTTAATCTGGCAGTCCATTAGTTTGTTATCTACCAGATTACTGAGGGATTATAATATTCCCCCAGAAATAAGGATGAATCAGTTATTAATTTTTGCTCCAAAAGACATGTAAAAGTTCTGTCACCAAGTAATGCCTTAAAATTTCATGCGTCTTTTTCAGAACTCTGTTGGGTGTTAACAAATGCTTCATTGCTAATTAATTATTTCTACTTTAATTGCTAATGTCAATAATGTTATTTACTTGTTTTTTGAGTTATTATTTTATAATTCAGTATAACATCAGTATGTTGCGAGTACTTATATCGCAACCTCACAACCTCGTTCACGCCGCGCCCCCCCGGAACGGCAAATGCCTTTAATATACATAAACGGAAATTTCATTTATCAATATGTATAA
The DNA here is from genome assembly GCA_013235015.1 of Araneus ventricosus. NCBI lineage: Eukaryota > Metazoa > Arthropoda > Arachnida > Araneae > Araneidae > Araneus > Araneus ventricosus. The sequence goes on along the minus strand of BGPR01012708.1, from coordinate 16,240 downwards.
AAGAGCAATTTTTTTAGTGTGTATGTTCCTTTTTTTTTTTTTTTTGTTCTTTATGCACGCCCAGACCGTTTGTCGTACTGGGACCAAATTTGGCACAGTGATGAATTAGTACAAAATGGAGCTAACGCCATAATTATTATTTTAAAATTCGAATTAGATTTTTAGTTATTTAATTTGAGTGGGAAATTCGGTCGTTTTTGCCGATTTTCGCCAATTTACTTTTTATCCCTATTAATAATCATTCATTATTTATTTCTCTTCACTGTATATTACTTATCTCAGCCGTAGTCACGGAAGCTGGTTTAAATAAAAGGTCTTATTTTCTCTTTTGCAATCAATTCTCTTAGGGAGCTTCCGTGTTTTAATTTATAAGCATCGGAAAAAAATCGTTTTCTTGCCTTTTTTTTTTGTCTTATGGTTTTTTTTTATTTCGCAACGTATATTTTTATTGACATTTTGTTCGTCCTAAAGAATTTTTTTAAGTTTATATTTTTAATCGGTAACGCAGGGAAAATTCTGCACATATATGGTTTATTAACAGCGCAACGAGTATAAGTGGTGCCCGGGGCATAATATTTTCATTCCTAGTCTTCATTAATGGCTTAGCAAATGTAAATGTCGTCAGAGGCATAATTTTATCTTTTCTCTCCTTTACCAGAATTGGCTCTAAAAAGTAACATAAACGGACTAACGTTTTGTCTGCAGGGCACACTCTAAGACTGGCGCCAGGGTCATCTATACCCCCTTGTCCCCTCCCCGTCGCCACGCCACTGTCCGGTAAGTATACTTTGGTAATAATTAATTATTTTTAATTAAAATATTAGTTAAACTTGCACAGAAGACCATAAAAATGCAATTAAATAATTTAAGCTAAATATTCTTATTATTGAGATGGTTGCTGCTGCTGATTGTCGCACAATTCATCGAATTTAGAATTAAAACCGTGATGTAACACATGTTGCCTTATATAGAAAACCGCATTTCCTCATTAACTCATTTTATACTCTTAACTATTTTGGCATTCAAATGGTTAGAGGTAGTTACCGTCGCAACACCTAGCAGCACATGATATGGATAAGGAATGCTTTTTCCGAATATTTGCTTCTCCGATAAATTCACCTTTATTCATGTTAATACTAGAACTGGAATTTTGGAAAATTGGCGACAAATTTGCAATTTCTAACGAGTTTAATGTTCTAAGGGACACTTGTTAGGAATGCAGGACTTGAACCAATGAGTTTCTCTTTCGAGGAGTTCGGAATTTTTCTATTAGGATCTAATAGGTAAGTTGACCTTTCGTTCTCTACATAATTTAAAGCAGAAATGTAGAAATGAGGCAAAACAAATTGTGAAAGGAATGTTATAGCAATAAAAAAACTGACCGCAAGTTTAATTTTTCAGTATTCGTAGCGCAGAAATACGTATGGGTCCAAGTTAACAGAGATTCAAAATCAAAATTATTTATCCATGATTGATATTTGCTTTTCTTCCTATAACTCTACCCTAAGCATTGATGCATTTTTTCATTTTTAGAATTGATTTTGAATGATTTAATAATTAATTTATGAAACAATTTATTTAATGCTTTTTCACATTAGGAAAGTTTCCCACGAAATGAATATTAATTTAACGATAAGATTTTTGAAATAATTCATCTTTATGAAAATTTAAGTTAAAATTTATGTTAATCATTTTTCCTGCAACCCGTAAACCCGCATAAAACTTTAACGCATTCAACCTTCCCCTGTTTTATCCTATAATATATAAGATCTTTATTACGATTTGCGCAGCTGCTGTTGAAGAAAAATATCGTGCAGTGGAGGTTTAATTAAACAATTTTTCGGAGTCACAATTTTCGGTCAACAATTTTTCGGTCGTGGAGTTAAACAATTTTTCGGACCTTGTTGATTATTCCCCATCTAGCCTTGAGCGGCTTATCTAGGTAGCTATTGGAAACCACCAAGCTGTCTAATTTTACTTATAAAAGCTTTTCTTCTACTTATGGGGTACCTCAAATATGGGGATGATAAGAACCTGTCGTATAAGTAAGCAGTCTCTCTTCCCGGTGGGATACAATAATGGTGTGGGGTCGAGTTACTTCCTAACGATGAAGGGTCGTGAATCTGTCTGAGCCGCTCGTAATTGGGATTATAATGCGGGGCTCACAGCGCCCGATTAATTGTCGTGGCGGCCGGGTCATTCATGTTCCGCATGCCTTTGCTTACCCTCTTTGTGCTTATAAAAGTTTTGCTCCACGTATGCTCGAGTCCCACATGCCGCATTTCATTTATTTATAAAATTGAAATACAATATATTAAAGATCATTTTTATCGAAAACGAGCAGCACCCACTTGAGGTTGCCCGTGCTATTATGAATGTCATCGAAATCAAAAACGCAGTAACATAAAATAAAGTTATGAAAACGAAATCAAAAGAGAAAAATAGTACCGATTTTGCACCTTTACTTTTTCCCCGACACTTATATCGCGTGCGGAAATGCAGACGATAAAAATCGAAACAAACAACTGAAAATAAAAATATGTTCAAAAAAGACAGTGAAATTAAAAAGTTTTCTGCAAACGATGCTATTAGAATTTAAGTTGTGTCGAAACAATTTTCATCATTCTTGGAACATTAATTCTCATTTGGATCCTTGCCAAGCCAAGAATGTTTGACTAGTGACTCGCTAAGCTAATAATAGTCCAGCACAGAAAGAAAAATTTCCCCGTTTACTACCGCTGGTAGGCGAAGAAAATCTTTGAATTTAACAGAAAAACAACTAATTAAAAGTAAATAGAAAAGTATTTCGACTGTTCTTGTTTTAAATTAGGGATAAATGTTCCAGTTATTACTTCAAAAAATTTGAAAAAGATAACAAAATTAGAATGTCGGATGCGGGAATTTTAATTTTATTTCTCAAAATTTTTGGGGAAAACTGGAGATTTTTTAAAAATGTATCGAAGTTCAGAAAATTACATTAGATGTTCAAAACGAATTTCATTAGAACAATAATTGCTTGTTATATCGCATGGTGCATTAACTTTTTTAACCGAACTAAATGAGGAGGAGCCGTTTCGGATAACGATTTTTTCGGTTAAACCATAACCATGAACATCTATTTTGCGAACTTAGTGACTTCTGCCTGAACGACGACGATTTGTAGGACAAATTTTCGGAAAATTGCGATAATAGTTCTTTCATTGAATGTGGTTACAAAACACATGTATTACATTGCCGATCCGACAGTCCTAAATAAATAGATTGCAAAGTAAAACTAAATCATATTAGATTTTCTATAGAACTTAAATAAATTTCCGATGTTTATTTATTAATTTCCTATCTATTTCTAACTGCCATTTGTGTTCTCATATCCCATAAACAACGTGATTTTGATATAATTTCTTTTTACAGTAAAGCTTCGATTAACCGTCACTCTCTTAACCGTCAGTTTCTATAATCCGTTATCGTTAGGGTTTCTTTCTCGGGATCCCGGGTTCCCAGGATCAGCGAGCTAAAATAATTATGACAAGGCTCTTTTGCGAGGAAGACGAATCACTGTCCAACTCTATCACTCAGAAGAAGAGAGCACTGAAATTTTGGAAGAGAAATCTTTAACGTTGTATACGCAAAATTAGAAAAAGCGATTCACTCAAAGATAAAGGTCCTACGTTGTTCAACTGACAAGAGTTTTAGCTTGAGCAAGATAGTGAAGGAAGAATTGCAGTTATTTGACTCAACAGAAAATCGTTCAGCAAATCCTATAAAACTGGGTGAGACTTTGAAAACAATTCCTCCAACTCATCTGAAGCTGAGAGAGCATTTTCTGCTGCCGTGTTGTTCATAACAAAGCTAAGAACTAGGTTGAATGATAAAAGCATAGATTAATGATAGGTTCTTAAATCATACTTTAAAAATGAATAAGTAACATATTTTATGTGTATTTTGTAGCTCAATATATAAAGGAGTATAAATTTTGGAATTTATGAATATCCTTATTTTGTGTAATTATTATTGATATCAATTAAAAATAGCTAATTTTTTAGATTTTTTAAAATTTTGATGCATTGCCGGGAATCTAGGGTGACCACCTGGGAACAAACACCAAGTGTTGTTGGCATCTTTACTGGAGTCAGGGGTGTGTCGTAGCGTAAAGTAAAATGTACATTACTACTCTTATATTGAAATTTGCACTGATCGTTTTATGCAAATTATATGCAACGTGTATGTATTATTCACTTTTAAGGGATTTCATTTTCGTCCCAAGCTAACAGTGAAATCATGTAACTGTACATAATTAAGAGATTTCTATTATAAGAGAGATTTCTATTTATAATTATTTCTATTAAGAGATTTCTGTTTTATTAAGAGATTTCTATTATCCGTCTATTCAGTTATCAGTCACAGCCTTGGTCCGGACGGTGTCTGTTAATCGAAGTTTTACTGCATATGAAATTGATATTGAGTCCACAGCCACAAGAAATATGTCACCGTTCACGTCATCTAACTGCACGTTATCTCACTCTGTTCTGTGATGCATCATTATAAGTTGCAAATGCTAGATACGAAATGGATTTCAAACCTAAATTGGCGGCGAGCCTTCAATATTTAACGCATGAGCATGAATTGATCTTATTATCGGTTCAATTATACTTTAAACATTTATAGCTGGTCATCTTTGGCTAACAACTTCTTCGCCCGGAATATTGTCTTTCCTGGTTGTTAAACTATTATTGTGTAAACATGAATATTTAAAATTGCTAGGTTATGTCCAGAGGCATCCTGGCTCATATAACACTTATTAGGTCATAACCTTCTTGGGCCATAACTCTTGTTGCAAAATTCTGGACAGATAACCTTGATGCATGGCATGTAGTCTTGTTGAAAAATAATGGACGAGTTTTCTGGTTTGTTTACTTATATTAAAAACCTTGACTTTATCTCCTGGGATGTTGGACTTCCGCTTTGAAGATTCCATTGACTTAGCATTACACCGGAATTACGTAGTTCCAGCACTTAAATGTTAACAAACAAAGCAGAAAACTTGTCCATAGGTACTGTTCAACAACGGATTCCAAGACTACCACTTTTGGACGATTTAACACCGGAAAGGGGTGTCAGGCAATGAGTCATATGAGCACATTTCCGGAGTTCTTTGTTAGATCACGCTCAGTAAAATGTAAGCATCACCCTTCCATTCTTCACTTTACCCCTATTTTGATGAAAATAACTCCACCCGGCGCATGCGCAAAAGCGCGGAGGTTTTCCGAATCCGTTGCTAAATAATAGAAACCTAGCCCGGAATTTTGCTGTAGAAATATTGATGGACGATAGAGCAGTCCAAATATTAGGCACGACGAAAAGAATATGATAAAAGTCATTTATTTAAGACGAACACACTTTAAAACGTTTTTGCATTTACAGAATTACGTAGCAACACTTCAGAAACAATGATCCACCATTATGACTAAATTATATATGGACGAATTTTTTTCTTTCGTTTACTTACATTAAAAACCTTGACTTTATTTGCATTCATTTTGGACTTCCGCTTTGAAGAGTCATTGACTTATAATTACACCGGAAGTAGGTTGTTAAGGTTTTTGAAGTAAATCAACAAAACAGAAAACTCGTCCATAGTCGGTGATTCAATCATTGGAAGATTGCAACATCAGTTAGACTACCTGCCTAACAACTTAATGCTTCTAGCACAGAAAGTCCTCGGAGGTAACTCCAGAGGTATCTACTGTAAAGTTACTGCAGGTATTTGGTCTACTTCATCTCGTCTACTCTCACAGGTCTGACTCCAACTCTAATACTGAAATTACGCATAATAAAGACAAGTATATTTACCCTGCTAACATTAGTAGAATTACATACCAGCTGCGGTTATCAGATACACAAAGTCATAAGATTCAGAGTAAACAACTGTGCATTCAGATGTCAAATGAAGTGATTAGCTCAAAGTAATGACCCAAGACAGAAATGAATAGATTTGTTTACATTTCTACATCTGAGAAAAGGATGCTTGGAATCTTATAGTGAAAGTACGAGAGACAAAACGAATTTAGAAATGAAAGCAAGTTATTTCATAACTTAATTTCTGAATTTCCTAACAAAAATCCGTGATAATATTTTATAAGACTTTAAAATGTAAATTTAATAAAAGTCTAATTGAATGTGAAATGATTTACCTATTTCTCATCGTGCTTTACAATAAAGTATCTTAATATTAATTTCATTAAGTTAAATGTCTATGCATGGCCAAATTTAACAGCAAAAAATGTAGCCGGGTAGAAAAGTTGCAAATTATCTAAGTTATCATATATATTGGCCGAAAGAATAATACAATCCTTTGAAAAAACGAAACGAAATAACAAAAAAATGAAACCAAATTTCCAAAAGCACTATCAAGAAAATATTAAAAATATCCTTAAAAAAAGAGTTAACCGTAAGAATTTTCCAAATATCAAATTTTGTGAAGCGTAGAAGTTTCCTTTCATTATTTCTTAGTTACAGAAGAAAAAAAAACATCCGAATTATAATAACTGCGAAATTCAAAGGAGCTTAATTCTGTAATTAGAAAGAAAAGCAAATGCTCGCTACACATTATAAAAACTATCAATTTGAAGCTGGTTCAATAAAAATCTCACCATGCAAAACTTACTAAATAAAATAAAAATCTCTTATTTCAATGAGCTTATACTGAAAAAATATTTAAAATATTTTTAACATCCACTGTATAGGAGTGAAAGTATACTTTGAAGTTAATATATAATCGAAGATTACTCAATTACATCAATATTTCCCAAAGTTTGCAAAAAATAAATGTTATTAAAAAGGGAATTCAATATTTTTAATAAAATATTTAAATATGAGCTTTGCATTTGACAGTATTTATAAAATTCAGAACTGTAACGTTATCCTTTGCAAGTGGCATTATCAAAGAAATTTAGAATTGCTTAAGAGGAAATTATTGTTTATTTAGAGCAGTGGTAGCAAACCTATGACCCGTGGGTGAGACATTGATCCACGAAGGCTTTTTAAATAACCCACGCGTTGATTTTTATAAACGTATTTTTTATATCATAAAAAGCACACAATAGAAAATATTAAAGTATAAATATCTAATGTCAAATTTTTTATAAAAAGTTTCCAAAGAGACAATGGTTTCCAGATTTCACATTAAATATATTTTTATCAACTTTATTTTACATACCCATCTGTAACTATGTTTATTAATAAAGAACATTTCATGCTTGTGTTTTTCTTTATTCCTTATTCATTCAAAGACCCAGTGCAGAGGTGCCACGGGGCATGGTGTCACCGGGTGAGGTAATTCTTGGTATCATCACATTGATATTAATTTTTTGGCGTCGACCTTTATTTTTTGCTCTACACTTGCAAAAGTAAAAGTTATAAAACAAAGAGGAAACGTAAATTTTTAAGAGAATTTTAAAAGTGAGAACAAGAAAAAAAAATTCCCCTGTCAAATTTTTCTGTTAACAAATTTTCGGTGTTTCCACATTTTTGTTACACTTTTTAACACCCCCTCCCCTCCCCTTTCCAAGTACGCCACTGACTTACTGACCAAACGGGCTAGCATTAAAAAATATGAAGAAAATTTGGCCCACTTTTCAAAAAGGTTCGCCCTCACTGATCTACAGTTTTGATCGGATTTAAAAGGAATATGTTGTAGGAAGGATTAAAATCTCGGCCCGTAGATGGGTCATCCAGCTTAAAGGGGGGGGGGAATGGTAGGGTTGTAATTTTCATTTCCTTGTAACTCCTTTACGATTGGAGACAGAAAGATTATTCAAATTAAGAGAATAATTACCTTATCATAACGAACAACTTCTGTATTAAACTTTTTAATAGTTTTAACCCATTAGAAGTTAAGATTCGAACCCTACTCGAAAATAAGACATATACGTTTTTATTGCTCTTAATTCAGCCCAAGTACAATGGCTTCCTTATAAAGTCTCGGCGTCGAGAACGGAAGGTCGTGTGTTCAATACTCGATTCCATGGAAGATTGTATACGACGTGGTCCATGTCGAGAGGGTCAAACGTCCTCCTGCTGGCGTGGTGCGGAAGTTTGGAGAGGCTTCTGCAGTTTCAGGCACCATATTCGTTATGTGACCACGGTTCAAAGTTATAAGAATTTTCCCAAAATAGCCCTCGTTTTGCTTCGAAAAAAGGAGACGTTAATCCAATTAGTGCAAGATATTGCAATGCTTAATTGTTTCTGTATAACGACGACAGGCAAATTACTAGAAAAAAAGTATTTCTTTATCTTCCGGTTTGCAGACAATTTTGTTTTATTAGATGTTAATTAAAATTATTGATTCCGTCTATTGTGCGAATTTTCACTTTAGACGGACAAATACTTTAGATATAAATGTCAATTACTTAGAGAACTATATTTAGATTCCAAAATATATTTCCGCAATCTATCCCTAACGAAAACTATATATGGCAGACAAATGAGATATTCTTTGGTATGATCTCCAAATTCTGATGACTTACCATTAAGGAGAGGAAAGAAGTTTCTGCAATGCCAACAAAAAGAATAGAAATCTTGAAGATAAATAGTGTCATCCTAATGGTCTGGTCTGATATGTATTCCGGTAGTAAACTGTCTATTAGTAACTGATAAATGAATGTGGATCTTATGTCCATCTATCTATTTCCTGATCGTACTTCCGTCTCACAGATGTTCTTTTTGTCAAGTAAATGCAAGAAGTAATTTTTTTACGGAAGCATTGCAGGATCTAAAAGCAGTTCTCATGTATTTAATAATTATCTGTGTTTGTAGAATAAAAATTAATAATTTTTCAAAAAAATAGCATCAAAACGATTATTTGTATGAGTAGTCTATGAAATTTCACTTTTTTGATAATTATTTATTTCTCCTATGACATAAAGGTCAGGAAACTCTGCATTCTTATGCTACAGATTATGAGATTTCGGAGCTATTTCAAAATATTTATTTCATTTTTTTTCTTTTTGCAACAAATTAGACATAGAAAACAATTTTGGATATAGAAAACAACTAATAATACACTTGCTTTACATTTTCATGATAAGAAAAGGTAAATTTTATTATTCATAAGAAACATATACTAAAACTTTGACAGATAAAATTTGTAAAATCGTAAAGTCAAAGGAGCCTGACCAATAAACGTCTCAATTGCATGAGAAAAGTAACCGTGAATGTCACCTAACATTTGACTGCAGGCTGTCTTAAGCCCTTAGCAGACGGACGCATTTTTCGAGAAAGAACACGAGTTTCTGCTCTCGGAAACCGATTGTCGACCGCTGAAATGAATGGTAAGCACTTTCAGTTCGGAGAGTAAAACTCGCACTCTCTCCGGAAAAGCGCACCGCTTGCTAAGTGTTTTAGGCCAGTCAATCACAACCGCTTTATGCCATTCAAATCCAACCACTACCAGTCACTCCGATCTTCTACAGTCAACTTCTTCTGTGAACCACACACCACAAGCCTTCCCTCCACGTACCTACACCCGCCGCATTTATGGCTCGGCAATCCAATTGGAGTTATGGATACTGCTACGGGCTGGATATTCAATTTTTCTCACCACACCACACCAATTCTGACCGGTTTTTCACACTGACGATCGGTTTTGGCGTGGATAAGTCAAATTTATGTATCGTGGAACGGTCATGATTGTCCAACCTTACAATTTTCCTCTTGCGAGAAGCGCAATGTATTCAAAGAATTCACTTGAAGCGACTCATTCGACGAATAACTTTGATCGTTTGATTCCATTACTGGAAGCTGCGAATTTGCAATTCTCTCACTTAGACGAGAGTTTGAAATTATTTCAGTTTTCCAAAAAATATTTTTATCGCCAGACCTCAGTCATATATGGGAACTTCTAGAAATGCTAAAGCAATTTTTATTAGAGTACTTGAAAATCATGTAAATAAAATAATAAGTCGATCAATTTTGTGGATAAGTCCGATGGTTGGAGAAATTATACGAAAATATAGCGCATTTTCTAGACGTTTTCTCGCAAATGTATATAATTTTAGGAAGCAAATCTCTGTACCCATAACAGATAATTTTTATTGGTTTCCACTTTAAAAATGTAAACAAAATTTCTGAAACTGAACATTTTAACGTGCCTAATTCAAATGTCGCTTTTATTCTGAGCTAGCTGTCTTTTGCGAACCGTCGCATGTATATCCAGTAGTTCACAAAGGTTGCAGGCACAGGGGCATGAGACGGCGTTCTGTATTAGGAGACCATCTTGTACGCCCGGAATATTGAATTTCTTGGTTGTGGAGCCACTAATACGAAATACGTAGCTATTTAAATTTTTCCCTTTGTTGCTTGTTAAGACTTAAAAATGTGAATAGAGTGAAATTTATAATTTATGTGAAAATGCTTTAACTATTCCGAAGCACGCTTTCAAAAAGAATCATTTTAATTTTTTTGACTGATTTCTTTCATTATTTCTCTATGCTTTCTATCGTTATAGTTTTCCCTTTAATCTTCATCGTTCCCAACATACTACATTTCCCTGCCAACGGCCAAAGTTAGGCGTAAAACTTGTAACTCGATATCCCGTAAACACGCCCTTCAATGTTGGTAACCTCCATAACCCTCCACCGTCAATTCAGTTTGCGACCTTTTGGTAAGTAAAAAAATTTAGTCTTACTTTGCTCTAACTTTTTTGTCACATCTTACTTTTGTTTTTAATTATCAAAACTCCTCTCTTTGCTTTTTGGTTTGACATTAGGGATGAAAATCCGTGTATTATGCCTTACGGCGTCACTGATTGCAAGAAAACGCCAAGCTCTTTATCTTTTCAGCAGTTCACATTGATTTCATCCCCTGACGAATCGTCATTGTGCTTTAACTGCGTTTTCATTTTACGATTTATACTTTATCTACCACAGCGCTCTTGGAATTTCAGCTTTCACTGCGTAATACGTATGTGATGTATTTTTCTTCACACACTTACGGTTTTTTCTATTGTTTTCCATTTGACTTTATTCGCATATACTTTCAATTCGATTTTTCGTGTGTTGTCGAGTATGAGATGAAGGTTTCTTATTTTATTGTTTTTTCTATTATGTGTGCTTCTTTTATATATATATATATATATTGGGTGAAAGAATACTTACTATTAGTTTTAAAAGCCTGAGACTAGCACTTTTGAACGATTTTGCTACGAAAAGGGATGACATGAAATGAGTAAGATGGGTGCTTTTCCGGAGTTCATTGTTAGGTCATGACCTTCATCCAAATAGACGTTTTTTTTTTTAAAGAAAAAGGTTGGTTCTTACAGCAAATCAATGAATGAAAATTAAAGCTAGGTAAAATGTAAACATATCCACCTCCATTTTTCACTTTACTTTTATTTTGGTAAAATGAACTCCGCCCGGCGCATGTGCAAAAGCGCGGAAGGTTTTCCATATCTGAGACTCGTCAGCAATATGGTACTTTGATGAACAAAACAAAATAACCTAAAAAAAGAAACAAAATGCTTAAAAACACTACTAAAAGGTATTGAAGATATCAAATTTTGTGAAGAGTAGAACTTGCCTTTCATTGCTTCTCAGTTATAATGTCTAAAACAGAAATAAAAATAAATTAATTATAATAATGGAGGAGAGAGTAAGAAAATTCAGAAGGGGTGAGAGAAGAAAATTCAGAGAATTTGTAATCTATAAAATTCTCTGAATTTTGAACACGCGTGTAATTGCCCTCTTTATATAAGCGGTACTTTCAAAGAGCAGAAAATTAATCATGCAAAATATTTATTAAGAGAGTTCCAATTCAAGAGAAGGAATGATGTAATATAATTTTAATTGATAAATCCTCTCTTCTGGGTAAATGCCATTAATTTGAATATTTAGTTTTTCAGACTAAGGTATCAAAAAAAGGACCTTGAGAATTCTAAAGTTTAAAGCTATTTAATTCAGCATATGCCATCGCTCTATCCATTTTCTCCGAAGAATATAAATAAAAGACATAAATAAATCTTAAAATAAATCCTATGTCTCTTAAAAGTCCTGCTTAAAATTCTGAATTACGTATTCCGAGTTTATAGGTCTATTTGCAATTCTAATGTAAACTGCCTCGCCAATGCATATTTTGAATACATTTCTCGTGAGAGGAAATTATTTATTCGGTTTCTTCATTCGAAGAATAGTTTCAAGAATTGTTCCAATTTCTCTTCTTTGTATTAGTAATATTAATTATTCGTTCTTAGTTACAAATAAACTTCCAACTGAGACTCTTTATAATAAGGAATCCTTAGGGAACAGCAATTTCATATCGAACGATTCTGTTACTGAGATTGACGTCATAGCCTGTTTAAATTGTCATAGAGATTAGGCTACAACTCAAACTCCGCTATTAAGCAATTACCTAAATGGAATTCCTACTGGATGCCACATGTGCGCTTCTCACAAAAAACAACACCGCAGTCGACTGAAATTAACTTAATTGACACAAAACAAACACAAATACATACAGGCAAAAAGAGAACGCTTGCAACACTTAATAAATTCTAAGAACAGTTCTAAATGTTATGGATTTGCCAGAAGCATCAGATCGATTTCAGCAATTAGTTGCAGACGATTTCTGAGAAAGTTTCATTTTACAAACCGATTCTTACTTTAGCTTGAGTTTCTCTTACTTCCATTCTTCTCAACCGTGTATGTCGTTTTACCGCACCATGCACTTTGCAAATCATTAATGGGAATTTTTAGTTTTAATTGCTTTAACGCCCCGTTTTGAAGCAAAATGAAGGCTATTTTGGGACAGACCTTTACTTTTGAACCGTGGTCAGATGACGAGGACGACTCCTAACCAAACTTCCTCACCATACCAATGGGAGGACGTTTGACACACGATGTCAGATTTAACGTGCACCAGGCCCACATTCACGGCGAATCTTCAGAGGAAACGAGCTCGAGCCTCGAACCCTCCGGTCCCGAATCCGATTCTTACCACTAAGTCACTTCCTCCCCACATTAATGGAAAAATAAAGAGAGTATTAATGTGAAAAATAATAATCTAAAAAAGATATCGCTAAAATTATAATTAATTGCTTCCATCTCAACTGAATTAAAAAGGATATTTGAATTTATTAGATATTGGATGGGAGAAGTCGGTATTTTAATCAAGCTCTTTATTGAGGCATCTTTCAAGAAAATTTCCACACATTACCTGTGGGTAAAGTATCTTCTTAAATCAATTGTTGCTTTTTTTATGCGCGCATCGGAATGAAGGTAAATGCCATGATCAGGGAAAGTTCAAAGCTACATCTTAACATATTGATTGATCAAATACAGGGGGATTCATAAGTCTCCTTACAAATGGTGAAAGCGGAGAATAATATTTATTTTATTCGTGCAAATGATATCACATGATGCTACAGTTACAAGATATGTCCCACATGTCGACATACAATGACAGTCGCTCTAACCAATTATGGCTAACACGTGTCAATGTTTCTCCTGTTATTATCACAGAACTTCTACCCTACTGTCAGGATCGTCCTCTGTCAGATGTTGCAACATCTGCAGCTCGTATCGGGCCACTTGTAGCCCGCAAAATGCATATGGCACTGCTTTGGCTGCTTCCCATTTGTGAAGACAGATGTCAGGTCCCTTTTGTCGGACTCCTAGCAATCGCTGCCAGAAGTGGCGACAATGGGGGAACCGGGAAGCCAGGGCCCCCCGTTGGGGAAAGTTTTTGCACTTCGTCGGAGAAAATTTTTTTACGGGGTATTTAACTAGTTGATAAATAAATATCTGGCTAAATTTTTTTACGGGGTATTCAACTAGTTGATAAATAAATATCTGGGTAAAATTTCAGACCAATTTCATTACATTCGCCCCCCCCCCCCTGTACAGCAGGTCGTACCTCCCGTCGGGCAGATAGTGCCGCCCCCGTCGGGCAAACTCTAACACCACTCCTGATCGCTGCTATCACCTATGTTGACGAACCTTCATCTGTTGCTGTCCTTGGTCTTCCAGATCTGCTTGCATCGTCGACGGAGCCTGTCCTTTTGAATTTCTTGATAAGTTTTGACACGGTGTCATGAGTTATCTGCGTTATGTGCGTTGCATTGAAAGTACGTTTAATGACAGGTGGTACCACCCTCAGACAACAGAATAATTCCAATCCTTTCGTCCTTCGTTAGTGGCATCTCTTTTCTATTAGCTCATCTGTCTGAAAGCGAAAAATAAATTAGTCACCGCCTTAACCATTTTTTGAGACTTATTAGTCACCCTGTAGAAAAGAAATTAAATGTTTTAAGATTGTTAATTAAGTTCACTATGAAGTGAAGGTCTGTGTCTAATTTTATATTCTCAGGGCAATAAAGATGCATCGAACGATGAGAAAAGGGCTGAGATTGCCAATAAAAAGTTTTATGAGAAATTATTTTGACTATATGTCCATACCGTGTTTAAATATTGGGTCATCGGGAATGTTCTGAGGTTATTTCTAAACACCGCGCGATTTCTTCTAGTTATTTTGCTATTGCTGATAGGGAGTGATCTTGATTGAAGAAGATACACAAATTCGGTTTTTTCTACTTTCATTGCATAATTCTAGCTTGTGTTTGTGAAATAATTTTTGTTTCAGTGCAGTGCTAAGAATGGAGAACCAAAAAGTTCGTTTTCGTCATATTATGCTTTCTGTATGATGGGATATAAATAAATTCTTTTCCTGAATTATTTCTACTAAATCAGACAATAAATTCGGAAAAATGCTGTTCCCAAATGTCAGTTTTAAAAGCAGAAATTGAAGAAAAGCGACCAAAATTGGCCAATCATCAAGATGTCTTCCAACATGACGATGCTCGCCCCCACATTGTGATGTGAATATTAAACAAAGTATGGCTGGGATTTTTTTGTATCACCCTCCCGTATTCACCGGACCTTGCCCCTTCAGATTTTTGCCTCTTCAGGTCATTTCAAAATTCTCTGAAAGGCGTGGGGTTCGCTTCTTTGGAGATTGACAAACAGCGCCTTAATAACTTCTTTACAAATAAACCTATTGATATTTTTTGAAGGAATTCCATATACTTCTTTTATAGCTCTTCTGAAAGTTATGATTAAAATAGTTCTGAATTCTCCAGAAATATATAAATAACATTTCTATACATGAATTGATATTATACGCACAGAAAATGTAATTACTTTATTTGGAATAAATTTCGTTGAAAAAGTAATCTAAGAAAATGACAGAACTTTAGAAATCTCAGTTGCCTAAGTAATAAAATTTACCTGTTTAGCATGAAATAAAACTAATGAAATTGGATGTGGCTGTATAACGAAACCAATCATGAAGCAATGTATTTTTTTATTATTTGAATATTCAACATAAATATTTTTTAACTATATTATTCCCTTCTTATGTACATATTATTATTTTATTCAAAGGTCAGCAGAGTACCCGGCGTTGCGCGGTCTTTTTCTTATCAAATCGCTGTGTTGGACGGACCGCGGTGGCCCCGTTCGGTTTCGACAGCGGGGATGGAGGATTCCAGGTTCGGAACTCGATTCCAATGAAGGTCCACCTTGTATGTGGACCTTGTGCATGTTAAATCTGACTTCATGGGCCAAACTATTCCCGTTTTTGTGATGCGGAAATTCGAAGGTTGTGCCAGCTCAGGTGTCGTCCTCCTTATTTGACAGCGGTTCAAAATTAAGAGGTCAGTCCCGTTATAGCCCTCGTATTGCTTCAAAATTGGACTTTAATAAAACTAAACTAAACCTTGTGTTATACAGGAAATAGAATAACGTTTGATAAAAGAGATAGTGTTAATATTATTTCTTTGATGGAATAATGTTCGAATTCTAATAAAATGATGAGTAAATTAGAAGTATGATCATTTTCTTTCGTTTGATAGTGCAGTATACTGCATTTTACATCTTTCTTACATCGTTAGACCCTTTTGGGGAATCTTTCTATTCGGGAACCGAGAACTTATAAAAATTCGATACTATTTCGTCCATTTGTTAAATATTTTTCAATTACTCCAACCCAGTCCATGGGTCGAGTTGGGGAAGTTGCCATTCAGTATTTTTAATTGACAATAAGAAACAAGGTTACTAAGTTTCACCGAAATTGCTCCGGCCTTTCTGAGTAAACATCCCTTTACACCTTGAGGGTAATTACCAGCATAAAGCCCGTCATTCACAATCACTCCATTCCACGCAAATAGCGTGGTCACACTCCACACCATTCC